>VZUI01039345.1:0-20657 GCA_013401135.1 Cettia cetti
CGGCCGGGGCAGGGGGTGCTGGGCAGTGTCCGGCCGGAGCGGGGCAGGCGGTGCTGGGCAGTGTCCGGCCTGCCGGGGCAGGCAGCGGGGCCAGCGCCATCGCTCCCCCGAGCTCCCCCTCCCGGCCGGGGCCGCGCTGGGGGCCGGGCGGGGGTCGCCGCTCTCCCTCCCGCCCGCCGAGCGCCCTCGCCCCCCCGCCCGGGCCGTTCTCCGCCTTCTGCCGGCCGTGCCAGGCAGCCTCTCTCTCGGCCTTCACTACCGGGTCAGGCGAGGCGGGAGCGGCGAAGCAGCGCCCGCCTCGCTCCGGCACCGACACCGACACCCCTCCTCCTCCTCCCCGCGCCGCGGCCGTCCCCTCCCTCCCGCCGCCTCCCTCAATCCTCCCTCCTCCCTCCTGCCAGTTTCTCTACAACTAGTGCATCCACGCGCAGGCAGGGTCCGGCCGCCGCGGCTGCCATGGATATCAGCTAAAGCCGGCAGGAGCGGGCACAGAGGCGCTCCCCGACCCAGCTCGCAGCCCGCGGGGCCACCGGCCGGAGCCGCGGCCGCTCCCGCCCGCCCCGAGCCTGCCCGGAGGAGCGCGGCTGCCCCGGGGAGTGGGGGCAGAGAGGGAGGGGGGGGGAAGAAGCACAGACTGCAGGGAGGGAGTCGGGCAGAGCATCCCCACGGCAATGTCCAAGGGCTTGAAGAAGAAAAGCCACTGGACGAGCAGAGTCCACGAGATCGTGATCGTGAGGAACCCGGAGGGACAGCTGGGCTTCGAGCTGAAGGGGGGCGCCGAGAATGGGCAGTTCCCCTACCTGGGGGAAGTGAAGCCCGGCAAGGTGGCCTATGAGGGCGGCAGCAAGTTGGTGCCGGAGGAGCTGCTGCTGGAGGTGAACGAGACCCCCGTGGCCGGGCTCACCATCAGGGATGTGCTGGCCGTGATCAAGCACTGCAAGGACCCCATCCGCCTCAAGTGCGTCAAGCAAGGTAAGGCGGGCATGGGCCCTGGGGGCCGGGGCAGGTCTGGGGGAGCGGAGGGGGAGCAACTTTGTTGCTGCAGTTTGACTTTCCCCCTCCCCGCCGGAGCCGCCCCCTCCCCGGCGGCGGGGGGAGGATGCGAGCGGCGCTGCGCGGTACCCGCAGCCGGGCGAATTAAATGTGCGTCAGTGACAGCGCTTCGCCATGCCGGGGGGGGCCGGGCGGGGGGCGGCGGCAGCACCCCCTGCAGCCCCGGTCTCACAGGGACGGGTCCCCGCCCGACCCGACCCACCGGCCCCGGTCCCCGCCGCCCCTCCGGTTGCTGCTGCCGCTGGCGCTGCCGGGGGGCCGGAGCGGCGGTCGGGGCCGGCTGCGGAGCGGGGCTTGCCCTTGGCTTCGCCTCGCTCCGGGCGCCGTGGCGTGGGGCAGGGGCTGCCGCCGCCCGCCGGGTCTCCGGTGGCGCCCAGGGTGGCTTTAGCATCTATTAAGTGTCATTAGCGGAAAAGTCATTCATTTGATCCCTGGTGAAAACGATCTCTAATCCCAGGGAACGGGGAACTCAGAGCGAGAGGACAGACAGAAAGAAAGTTTTGGGAGAGAACTGTATACTCTTGCCTCGCCTCTGTTCGCTTATTTATTTTGAAGTACTGTAATAGGTTAATGCGTTTCCAGGAAAGTCAGTAGTGAAGAGGCGCCGCAGATGCTGTTTACATGTTTGTTTCTGTCCTCTTTAAACTATGCTGAGTTGAGTTCTCTGCAGCTGAACGCTTGCGAGGAGGTTTCTGCTACCCCAGCAGCATTTTTGAAGCACTGGAGCTGCTCTGGGAACAGAGTCTGTAGGTGCTCCTTGGCTATGGGTGGTGCAGCGGCTGTAGGCGTATCACTAAAGTACGCATTCCAGCCGGGCAGGGAGCCCAGCCATTGAAAACTTGGGAATTTCTGCGGTGGGAAGTTTTTAGATATCATGCATCAGAGGCGCTTGTGCTCTGCAACTATAGCTGTCAGCCTGTGCTCAAAGGACACAGAGGAGAATCTCTCTGACACCGAGTATAATTTGGCAAATTTGCTTCCTCTTTGTAATTGATGGCTTATTATTTAAAGTATAATTCGTGATACGCCTGAATGCTTGAAGAATGTGCTAATGTTAGTTTATCCAAACATGACAGAACCAGTAGAAAGAACTTGATTTCCACTCAGGCCTTCAGAATGTACTTTATTGTATATTCAGTTATCTCCATAAGGTCAAACCTCTATATACAGATATGATCTGGGACTTCTTTAGTTTTCCTTATGGGTAAGTTGTGCAATATGCTGTAGATCATATCTTGACAGTCAGGCTATGCAGGGAGACACAACAGTTCATGTGATAAGTGAAGATTAAAAATGAGTATAATGGATTCTGTCTTGGCGGTGCAGTGTCATCTCTGGGCAGCTGAACTCCAGGAAACCTACTGTCCTCTTTTTATTAATAATTTTACTGTGAGTGGTCTTACTGTGATGGGGTTCAAAAAGAAACAGCAGTTGAAGTGTCAAGAAGATAAGGGTACAATGTCCGTAATCCATTTTTTTTTTTAGAAATCCTATAGATTCTTTACAGTAAGGCAAATGTAAGGTTACTTCAAGCTGCTGTGTGAAACGTATGTCCTGCCTCTTCACTGTTTTTCTAATATTTCTCTCAAAGTCAAAGCAACTACCTGTGATTCATTAATGTGTGTACCCTTAATAACTTAACTTGTCATATGTGAATTAGGGACATTAGTCAGGCTTTTAGTCTGGGAATTACTGCAAGCTTCTGCATGAGACATAAAGGAGAAATTCTGAATTCTACCTAATTCTGTGTATCTGTACATCTATACATATCTGAGGAGTTTCAGTTCAGTATGTCAACTCACTACAGTTTTAATGCAAGTTCTTAAAGCACTGGCCACATGACTCTGTGTTTGGAAATGACAGTTCAGCATAGATTCTTGGACTGAGAAAGACTTCCTGGCTGGAATGATCTTTCATGTGCTCCAGCATCCTTTATGCCAAAGAGAGAAGCCTTCTGGATCCAACTTCCTACTTGGAAAAAAAAAAGAAAAAAAAAAAAAGGTCAATGATTTGTGCATTTTACAACCTGACTCCTCCTTCAAGTGTAAGCCAGTGTATCCCTGCGCCCCTCGGTGACAAAGCACAGGCAGCCACGTTACAGCAATATTACTATTCCCTAACAGTGCTCTGCAGCAGTATGTAGGAGAGAAAAGGCTGAGCTATAAAATCTTTATATGTTTTTGTAACTTTTGTACTCCTTTTAATTATAAGGCACCTTTAGTGTGCTGGAACAAGGTTAATGACTCCATTATCATTGTTTCCGCATAATTTATCAATGCTATCTCTGTCAATTAGAATAGCATGACCTTGAATGCACCATGTGACTGTAGCTGCTTCTTCAGTGCTGCCTAGGAATGAAGTCAGAGAGAGAAATGTGGAGGTAGGACATGACTATTTATAATGTGATCTTTAAGAGACTGTGAGTATTTCTCTTGTTTGAAAGTTTTGACAATTCAGCAATGAAAATTCACTTGTAGATGAAATCAGGGAATGGCTAATTTAAGAATGTTTTGAAGCATAGAAAAGATGCTTTCATGATTTTTCCTTATGTTAGGTTTAATTAAACACCCCCTCTCTGAAATAATGAAATACTTCATCTTTTATCACATTACTAGATGAAATACTTCTTTTGAAAAGTTGGATGGAATGTTGCTGTTTTGTGTTAGCTAAACATCTTGAGTTATAAAACCCCAAACATACAATGTAGGAGGTGCTGCATGTTAGGAGGAGGAGTAAACTTCATAAGAAACTGATTTGCAGTTCCATGATATGATTCAACATGAATTCTCCTAGGGTTTTAATGGAGGACATTGTGCCTGGGTTTGCATGGGGCGAAAAGACTGTAAGAATCATCATTACTATTATTATTTAGTCTTAATTGTAAGAGTTCACAAAGAAATATTCCTGGGAGACTATTTCCTGTTTGTTTTTTTGTTTTGTTTTGTTTTTTTTTTTTTTTTTTTGTTAGGTTTTTGTTGGTTTGTTTTGTTTTTGTTTTTTTTTTTTTTTCTTTTTTTGCAAGCCACTTGTTGTGCTAATGCTGGCAGAATCAGAGAATCTCTGGAAACACATGGGATGGAATCTTGGCCTAGATGAAATCAAAGACAAAGCTGTCCTTGACATCAGATAAAGAAGGCAGGGTTTCCTTTGCAAAACCCCATGCTTTTTTGAATATATACCCTTCCAATGAGAGAATTGTATAAGCACTTACATTAGTTGGGCACGTTGAAAATGTACATTCTGACCTTCTGCTCTCTTGAGTGAGGATAAGAGCCTTGTACTGTTTCTTAAAGAAATACTTCTGGATTTTGAATGTGTTTGTTTTTACATGCAGAACAGTTTGGATTAAGTGCTGTCTTCTTCCCACACATGTACAGATGCGTAGTTGTAAAAGTAGCAATGTGTTAAGGAAAAGCATCTTAATTTGGATAAGTAATCACATGGGGAAGAGTCACACAGGGAACAATGTTGCCTCCAGTTCCATTCTCTGTCCATCACTGCTGGCTCAGATCCACAGTAATTCCCACCAGTGGCTGACACGGGTCTGTGCTGTGCACACTCACTCCTTGAAGGGTTGCACAACCAGCCCACTTGGTTGTGCTGCATAAACCAGGATCTTTATTCTTTACATAGAGTTATAAACTTCCACAGATGCCCTCAGCTGAATCCCGGTGAACATCTGAAAACATGGATTTCAGAACTCAGGAGCATTGCAACACATTTTATCCTGAAGCAGATGCCTGATGCATCTCTTTCTCAAGGAAAATGGTTTGGATGTATTCAGTAACCAGGTGATCTGACCACCTGAGTAATTTAATTTATTTTTGGAAGTATTTAGTGGTATGACTATACGATCTGTGAATCAAACAGACACTTTATATGGGCACTTTCTAATGGCTCTTATCTGACTCTATAAATAGTCAAACTTCAAGCATCAACCCCTAATTTTGTAGCTCCTTATGCAAAAAAGGCATTTAGTACACATAACATAAGGAGGAACTAAAAACCAGTTTATTTTCTCAGTCCAATCATATGCTAGAATGTTTTGCAGACTATAGATTTACTTGGGCATATTTTCAAGTGCTTTCCCAGTCAGGAAAAGGTTTGGATCCTCGTTAGGATGGATACAAGAGCAGCCAAGTTTGGGCAGACTGCATCCTCCACATCCTATTCCTGGTGGTCCTGACTGTGGTTGCCAAGTGAAGACTACAAGGATAGGATGGTACTGTCCCAACACCCACTGATTTGTGGCTAAGGCCTTTAGTAGCCCAGTAGTGTTTTTTCTTAATGGGTTCATCCATGAGCTTTGCAATTAAAACCTGGCTTAACTTTAAAATCTCTTTAAAAGTCTGTGACAATCCTTTTGATAGAGAAATGCAGGAATGTTGTGATTTTCCAGTTTTGCCGCAGACTACAGACTTTTTCCATATACATATTCTTACGTGTAGTTATATATATATATTTAATTTTTCTTGTTATTTATGGTCATAAATAATTGTCTCCTACATTAATTAAAACACTCTGTGCATATAGATAGTCTTTTGGTGACCTTTTATTCCTGGATATCACTATACTATATTCCAGGATGGGAATGTTAGGTACAGTTATCGTCACAAGAAGAACAGTATTTTGCAACAGAAATCTGCATGATTTTTCAGAATTTAAAAAAAAAGAAAAAAATTACAAGGGTTTTTCAAAAACCAGAACCAAAGAACCTTCAAAATCTGCATGGTTGTACTTTTCTACGTGACTTTTGCATAGATTGTATTTGAAAATCAACTGTACTTCAGACCTACTGCTTTTTCCTAATTTGTGCTCCTTAGGATTTTACTAACTCCTGAAATGAAATTCAGGGTTCTTTTTTTACCATTACTTTATGTTATTCTTATGCTTGTCCATCTTAATTTAAAGACCATTGAAGCTGACTTCTGACTCATGTAGCTTGTGATTTATTCTTCAGCTCCTCCAGAGAGCTTGTGATGTTTCATGTCAGGGACTCTGTTCACCAGCAGTAGAATTATATTCATTAGTCTTCTTCCTTCCCTGAGAATTACAAATGTGCCATTAAAGCACGGGGCCATGACTTTGTTAGTGCATCATTTCCTTGAAGAAATTAAATAATTGAGAGTGCTCTGCTGAGTTCTGTTTAGTCACATAAGGTAAAGTTAATTTTACAGTAAGAGTTGTCCATCTGTTGGTACTGTTGACATCAAAGGAAAATACTGGTGTGAGGACATAGAATTGTGTCTGACTTCCTTTATGCATCCTATAACCTCACCTGCATTAATTCAGCATTTCATGGAAGATATAGATTCTGAGCTTTTGCTTTCAGTGTTCTTGATCTTCTCCTTCCTCTTTATAGATGAGGAGCTCCTTTCATGACATGAAAGATTCTATAAATTATTCATCTACATATTTTGTATACAAGAAGTGATATATACATGGAAAAAGTATTCCTTCAAAAGGGATTTGTGGGAGGACGTGGTCACAACTGTGACTTAGAAAGGGTGATGGAGGGGAAAGTGCTGCAGTAGTTGCAGAAGCAGATGTTTCTTGTTCTTCTCTTCCTCATGGTGCTATAAACAAATAAAAAAATAAAGGATTTTTTTTTTTAACTGGGGAGCATCAAAGCAAAGTTCAAAGTTCATAGTGATATTCCTTGACTGTGTTAACATTCTGGAACTAATTTTTTTGCTTATGTACCTAGGTGTTTATAAATATAAAAATATATGTAAAATTTGTACAATCTTTTGGGTTTTTTTGGGACTGGTAAAAATTTTCATCTGTGGGTTGAGATTGCGTAAGAATTTGTATAGTACTTCTATACATGTATTGCTACAGTACTATAGAATATTTTTCATTCAAGTTTTGGTGCAAATGTATTTATGATATTTACAGTGCACCCGTTCACTCTGGTGGCCGAGCAATGTACTCAATGGCACAGGATTCTACGGTAGGAAATAAAATAATCATAAATTTTAGAATAAGATTGACTAGATGCCTATCCAAGTAGGTGCATTCTAGAGCACAGAGTTGGAAGGTATCGATTTCAGTGGCAAAGTGCCTGTCATTGGGTTTTGTTGCTGAATGCCATTGCAATGCTGCCCTTAACTGAATTTTCTAAAACCACAGGGGCTGTGATCCCAACAGTATCTCTTCAGCACACCTAATTTGTTAAAAATCAGCTTTTCTTCAACCTTATGGAAATCTATCCAGTAAGAAAATGTTATAGTTTTCTGGCCATTTGTTTAGCTTTCTAACTGTATGCTGAAACTACCCAATGAAAAGTGGAATGGTGACAGAAGCGAGAGAAAAGAAAGATACTTAAAGCTTTAACAAAAATTTGTTAGCATTCCTAAACTGGACAAAAATCCTTGTTAGTACATGTTAACCTCAAAAGCAGTACTTATGGTTTGAGTGTTCATTTAATGTTAACCTAAAATCTCTCATTTATTCAAACCTGCTATCCACAATTTGGAGACTTCACTAGAAACTGAGCTGAAAGAAAGCTATTGTTTGTGCGTATCTGCCATGTATTTATTGTTTTTACATTATTCTTGAACTCTTAGTCAGTACCTTCAGATTGCTAGAATCCAGAAAGCTTAATCAAAAGGTAGCTTGCTGTCGGCACAGCACTACCAGTTGTCTTCTCATTCATACATACATTATGATTAGTAATATATGAATAATGCTCTCTCGCTCTGCTTATCAGCTTCAGATGTTTCTCCTGAGTGTCTCTGATTACTTCCACAGTACATGAATTTGAGACGAAGGAAAGTAAGACAAGGAGCAAAATGGAGCAAGTAAAATTGTGTGAGAGTTCCAGGAAAAAAATTTAGAGATTATTAAAGTAGATTTCTGGTTTTAGATTTTACATGTTCTGTCATATTCAAGAGAGTGCATGGCCCTGTGCCTCTAGCACAGGAAAAATCAGTACAGGGAACATGTGTTTCCTCAGTCTGTCTTCGTTTCCCAAAACATACTGCAGTCATAGAATCATTTAGTTTGGAAAGGACCTTTAAGATCCTTGACTCCAACTGATAACCCAGCACTGCCAAGTCCATCATTAAACTGTAACCCTAAGTGCCAGATCTCCAGGGCTGGGTGTCTCAACCACTTCCCTGGGCAGCTTGTTCCAATGTTTGACAATGCTTTCAGAGAAGAAATTTTTCCTAATATCCAATCCAAACCTCCCTTCTGAAACTTGAGGCCATTTCTTCTTGTCCTGTTATTTGTTGCTTGGGAGAAAAGTCTGGCCCCCACCCAGCTACCCTTTTTTCAGGCAGTTGTAGGGAGTAATAAGGTCTCCCCTGAGCCTCTTTATCTCCAGGCTAAACATCCCCACTCCCTCAGCTTCTCCTCATCAGACTTGTGCTCTAGACCCTTCCCTCTGTTGCCCTTCTCTGGACACAATCCAGCACCTCAATGTCTATCTTGTAATGAATGGCCCAGAACTGAAAACGTAAGGTCATTGATAAAGGTATTAAGCAGGCCTGTCCCAAATACTGAGCCCTGAGGAGCCCCAGTGGTGACTGCCCACCAGCAGGATGTAGCTCCATTCCCCCCACTCTTTAGGCGCAGCCATCCAGTCAGTTTTATATGCAGCAAAAGGTGCACCAGTCCAAGCTATGACCAAGTGGTTTCTCCAGAAGAATGCTGGTGTAAAGCTGTCCCTCTAAAATATGCACAATGAACTAATTCCAAAGGAAAAAAATTGCATTCCTGCTTCTTCAGATGAAAGCATGAGTTATTGTTAACACATCTGTGTTTCTGTCCCAAGTTCTCAAGAAAGTGGGGTGAAACAATGGTGCTGCCTGAGAAGTGGAGGAGAAACACAAACACATATTTGTGTAGGATGACTTTCCTATGTGTGTGTGACATTCCTAAAAAAAGAGATTTACCAGGTAGTGTTTTTTTATGGACAGAACTGTGTGCTGGTTCCTTGCTGCTGAGGCAGCACCTCGGCCTCCCTGGCTCTGTTTCTGCATCGTTCCTCTCTGGTGCCGACACAGTCGTGGTGTCATGACCATGAACACTAAGAAGTGGTAGAGTAGGACCACAAACACTATGTCATTACTGCTTTTCCAGCCTCTGACCTTGGGGAGCAAGGGCAACAGTTCAGGAATTCAACACCATGTAAAAATGGAATTAAAATGCCAAATGTGCATGTGTTTTGTGGTTTTCAGACAAGACAAACTGGCTATCTGCTGCCTCATCCATAGGTGAAATAGTGCCTTTCTATATATGTTTCTATCTAATATTTTTGTTACTTTCTTGAGCCATCCTTGGTTCAGATCAGTGTACTTCATGGAGGCCCCCCATACATTTGCAAACCATGGATCTGGCCTCAATATCCCCCCCAAACCCTATCTGCCACCAGCATTCTTCTTTCTTGCCTGCTCCAAGCCTGTAGTGCTAGTGAAGCACTTTCCTGTGTTGCTGGAATTTACCTCGAACCTTTGTGGTAGCACATCTTTCAGGTCTGGCATTAGCACCAAGTAGTTTATTCTGCTAGTAAGATATTTCTACCCTCTGTGCTTGAGTTCACTTCAGACAGCATGCAGAATCTTGTTTTGACACAGAATTCTGGCATGCCATGATTCCAGATCATGCCTGTTCTAATGGGAGAAAGCCTGATATAACAATCTCCCATTGTGCCTGGTCTGGGAGATACGTGACACAGCCTTGACAACATATGGTAATCTCTATAGCCAGTGATGGCAGTCATTTCATTGAATTATCCAGAATTATTAAATTGTTCACAGAGTTCCCAGATTACTACACTGGGGGCCTGGGTTTTTCTTTGACACTCTGTTAGGTCAGACACTGAGGACAGAATCGAGATCTCTACAGAGATCTCACTCTCTACAGAGTCACGGTGTGTTTGTTTTTAAAAACGCTGTAGAAATGTTGTGTCCTCATTATGCAGGAAAAAGAAGAGAACCCCCTCCAGAAGTCATCATTACGAGTAGTGCTCATAGATTTTCTATACATAGCAGAACAATGGAAAGCAGTGGTTGAGGATAATGAGCAAAATTTTCTACACTATACTAGCAAGTACATCGTGTAGCTGTACTAATGTAACATTAGTATTCCAGAGTGGAATCCTTCCTGCAAACAGGTACAAATCATCTTTTCTTACTTATCTATTTATTGGTATCTTCGTATCTCACGTTGTCCTTGCATTTCTCAAAATGAAATGTGCAAAATGATTTTTTAAAATTGTACATTTTTAGGTTCTTTTTGTAATACAAAAAAATATCTTCCAGCTTTGTTTCCGTCATGCCAATCATGAATCAATCTGCATATTTCTGAAATAAGTATTATAATAAATATAATATTAAACAAACAAATAAATAATAAAAACCATACATAAAATGTAATAAATAAATAAATAAATAAATAAATAAATAAATAAATAAGTTTATTTATTAATAATAAATAATAAAGCTGAAAGGAAACAAAATTGGGGTATCAGTCTCATTCTAGTACATCCATTTCACAAGTAAGTTCTTATAACACACACCATTTTTTTTCTACTTAAACTTGGACTGAAAAGTTATGAACAGTCTTATTTGTACCCCTTATGAGTTCTACTGAATAGTTTCTATCTTGTTACATGCTCACAGCTGATTCTTTAGCTAGAATGAAATGGAATGGCTGTGTTCATTTCTGTTATTCCCTTACTAAGTCCTTCTTTGTGCTAAATCTGCATTAATAAATGTCACATAAGCCTCTCACATGCTTCCAAAATGGTATGTTAGTATAAACAAGTATTAATCCCGTTATATTTTAATTCTCTGTCCTTGGTTTTTTTGATAGGAACAGCAGTTTTTATTTCAAAGCGTTGCAGAATCCTGTTGCTATCTTAAAAGTTAAAAGATCATGCAGGTGCTCCTATCATGGAATTGAAATCCTTGTGAAGTGGGAAAGGGAGCAGCTGCTGAACTCTTGTATCAGACTGATGGAGGAGCTGAACACTTCTCCAGATTAAACTACTGAGTGCTTTGCTTAAAGTGGAATTGCCTCCCAAATTCCCTGTTCAGCCACTACACTACTCACTTGGAAAACTCTCATTGAACCTCAGGCTCACTGGGATACCTATTCTGCACTTGAGGATATTAGTTGATTTTCTCTGACCCCTCTTCATTTTATACATACACACACACACACACACATATACATATATATATAGTAATTATATAGTCATTATTTTTACTAGTATTTCTTATTTCTCTTTCCATGTGGGTTTGTTATATCTGCCTGTTGTCTCACACATGAAATCTGAAAACTCTTGGTGAGAGAAACTGCCTTTTTGTTGTAGCAACTAGCATAGCAATTTCAAGTTGAGAGTCTCTGGTTTCTATGGCAATGTAAGGAAGTAGTCACATTAAATTTAGAGTCTAACATAATGAATTTCTTGGAATTAGTTGCTGGAAATATTCTGTATCATTTTGACTTAGCATCTGTAACTCAAATTGATCATAATTCAGTCTTGGTGGTAGAAGCTTTAAAATTGATAAAAATTGAGCAATATTTTTCGATTTAAGAGATTATAGTAGTTATTACTAATGTGGAACCTCTATTATTGGTAGTGCTGGTCTGTTGTCTTATGGTTTTTCTATTACTGCTAGTGAAGCCTACTCAAAAAAATCTTTGTTATATGTGTACAGAAAATAAGTTTCCTGAAGAATTTGGTTTTTCATTTTTTCTACTCGATTACAGATGTGGAAGAACTTTTCTGCCCTGTAAACTTGTAGAAGAATTACTGGAATTTCTGATAAGCCAGTAAAAAGAGCTTTTTCAACACTCACTCTATTTGGTCATTTTCCAGTAGAAATAGCATAAAAGATTTCAGGAAAAGAATCCATCACAGTACTGGAGGTTTTGTTAAGAAAATAAAGTAAAATCAAGATGTTGTGTTTGCTTAATTAAAGTTAAAAGTCGGTAATTGAAATATCAATTAAAAATCTTCTGGATTCATATTTATGTTGTGTTTTATGTTAAGCCTGTGATACTTATGTACTAAAATAGTCGTCAGAACAGATGAACCCATAAAACTTAAATATGCTACTTTTAAATATGTGTGAAATATTGTATGGGTTTGTATACAGTTAATCTGACTTGCAGAAGTGTAACAGCTGCTTTGCCTCAGTAGAGACTCATGTCTGTGCCTGTGCTTTAAGGGTAGTGAAATTAATGTTTGAGTGTAAAAGTCAGAGAAGCTGAAAGTTTGGTTTTGATTTTTTTGCTGATGTGAGAAAGCACCTCCAAGAGCAGTTCCAGTTCTAGAAAAGTAGTAAATTTAAATAGTATTCTTTTGGGTCAATATTAAGAAGATTTCTGGTAAGAAGTAAGCAACTTTCTCACCAGTTGCTGTAGGAACAGGTTGCATGAGCTGCAGAATTCCTCCCTCTGTATCTGTGCACTTTTGGCCAGCTAGCAAGGATGCTGCTATTGGGAAAGAGATTTGCAGCTGGGAGATTAAAGCAGAAGTCTTCATTTGTATCCCTTTAGATACTAATATTGGCCTTATTATTAGACTATCTTAATAGCTTCCAGATTCTAAAAATCATTTACAAAATCTTACTCAGAGTCCCAGACAGGGAGTTATTCTTGATGTCCTCAGCTACCTCTGTGAAGTTCAGTGTGAGGAGGGAAGCGGGACTGCGTACGACTTCCTTCCCACTTTGGTTTCCTGACCTAGGCTATGAGATAGAGTTCTTAGAAACTATTGAAAAATTACTGAGTTTGACAAGCATAATGATTTTTGTCCTCTGTGCTGTATTTTTATGATTTTATTTTTCATTTTTATAATGAAGTTTATTTCATTATTAAAGCCTGTCTTGTTTTTTAGGAAGAAAAGATCTTTCTAAATATGTATAGTTTGCCCATAGAACTGGCAATATATTTCTCCAATATAATTGCATAGTTTTTTTTCTTTTATTCTTCAAAAAATCACTGTCTTACAACATGAATATTGTTATTAGCCTAAGAAGCCAACGGAAATAAGATCCCATGGTGACAGGTACTACAAGCTGGCAGTGAAAAACACTTGCTGCCCCCAAGGGTTTATAAAGGCAAATTAGACACAGAGGATAGGTAGGAATAGAGAGAACTGCACAGTGGTGAAACAGCTTGCCAAAAATCTCAGATCAATCAATAACAGAGGGGAGAACACTGCAGTGTAATTTAAAAGTCTATGCAAGCAATACTGCGTCCAAGTAAAGGCACAGAAACCACACAAAATCCCCCTCTCCTGCTCAATGAGGGTTTCTATTGATTGCTTGAGTAAAACATTTTTGTGGGTCTTTATTTTATATTTTACATGACAAATTCCATATAAAGCAGAAGCTTTTTTAATAATGAAGATGCACAATCATGCAGAGGTATCTGCAGATGAGAGAGTGTGATGGAGTGTTTTCTCCTAAAATGAAATGCATTTCAGAAATATATTGGAAGTGGTAAAGTGCAGGAAACCCAAATTATATACGTTTTTTATATTTTAATGAGATATTTATGTTTGTTTGCACTACTAATTGAACAAGTAGCTGCATCAGTCACACTGTATGAGACATTTATTAAAATTCTTTTGGCCTGTTAAAGCCACTGTTTGACAAGTAAGAAATTATAAGTAATTTTTTTGAGGTTTCTTTTGGGGTGTTTAATCCTCACCCACTCCCTTAGTCTTTTTGTTTTAAAATATTTTGGGAAAAGGAGAAGAGCTAAAAATGTTTAGGCAGAGTTTGGTTTCCTCAGTGAAAATACAAAATACTAATTAAGAACCCAGTGGGAGCCTCTGACTTTTCACAGTGGTGGGGGACTTGAGATTGGTTTCCCTGAGTGTTGGCACCTTTTGATCCAAACTGCATGGGGTTGCTGGCAGAATCTTAGATTTAGCCCAACTTGACATCCCACCAAATTGATGAGGAATTGTGGAGAAGTGAGCCTATCCTGATGTTATGAGGACACGTGGTAACTCCAGGCAGAGCTCTCTCAGTTGTGGTTACACCAAGGGTTCCCTTTGTGCCTCTGTGCTTCTGTCCCTCTGTGAAGTGCTGTTGGTGCCTCTCGGTGCTTTCAACTCCTGTTTGGCATTGGTTTCTCATTTCTCACTGGAAACCCTTTTCTGCCACTCCCCTTGGAGAGGCTGGTACAAAGGAATGCTGGAGTAGGTTTCACTGTCTAGAAGTTCTCTCTGTTCTCCTCTTTCAGTACCTGGGGCCTGTTTGGAGTTAAAGCAGTGATCAGTGAGAGGTCAGGGAAGGATTTAGCTTTGCACAAGCAAGGCTGCTTAGGTCTTGCTGAATCCACCCTTTGTTTTCAGGAGAAAGGAGCTGCACAACATTAAGATGTCATCTAGCTGAGGTTCTGCAATCCTTCTTTTAATCCCCTTCTATGTACCACAATACTTCTTGATCCTTTAAGTAGAGCTGGCACAAGCCAGTGCAGCGCATTCCTGTTTTTTTATTCTCTTGAAGCATTCATGTGTACTTCTGCATCCGTGCAGTCCTGTTCCATCTGCAGCACCCAATATTATATAGTTAGCCTGATAGGACTTTGGTCCTGAAGTTGATCATGAGCACACTTTTGCCTTGTTTACATTATTAATTCATCAGGTTTTTTACAGGTGCAGTCATTGGTAGGTCTGAGGACAGAGAAAACCCTGAAAAGCTGCTGTCTCCAGTTGGTGAGCAAGGGCAGCTGGTTCACAGTGCATGGTGAAACTACTCAACAATTTGAGCAGTTTGTGAGTGGTAGGTGAGATGAGCTAGGCTTTGGCTCAGGCACCAGGCTTACCAGTCTGTACTCCTGTAAAGCAAAGGTCCAAGCAGTGTTTGATGGAATAGCAGTGGCATCATTACCCTCCCTGGACAAGGTGTCCTGAAATCGTCCCACGACCTGGCTGTTCAGGCTGAAGGTAAAAACACTGTGTTTAAAGGGTGCTGGGTCATTCTGCACTGTGTAAAAACAGAAGGTAAAAACACTGTGTTTAAAGGGTGCTGGGTCATTCTGCACTGGTGAATACTCATTTTCTTATGCCTCTGCATGTGTCTGTCCTCAGAAGAATGGGATAGCTGAAGCTGCACAGAGTGCTGGGCCCAGCCACATTCCAGAACAGAGGATGGAAGCATTGCTCTCTGGGTGAGAGGGACCTGAGCTTACCCTCTGGGAATGTTGTGTGGGGCACCTTAAAGCTGTTGCTGAAGGCACACTTGCAAGCAGGTGACCTGGCTGGGCTGCAGTTTGACCTGTGGAGCAGGTCTGTGCAATAATGTCCTTGGCGTGGGACTACACTTGGGTGTAAATTCCTCAACTAATGTTTGAAAGATTACCTTCTTTCTCCTCCATTTTATTTTTTAAAAGCACGAAATGAAACCAAATGTCAGTGCTTCACTTTTTTAAAGCAAAGTCCTTGTTTTCTGACCAGTCTTTCTCAGTGTAGTTTTATCTGTTTAACTCAAGAACAAGTGCTTCCTGCTGCTTTGCCTGGCCACATGATAGGCACACTGAGAAGTGTCCTATCCACTCAATCACCAACTAGTTGCAGCTCTCCAGTTGCTGTTTGGAAGCCTTTCTTGCAAGAGATGCCCCCATCACATCATGTTTATCTTCTAAGACCTGATGCATTACAGAGCTAGTGTAGCATTGCTCTGAATCAAAAGTTTATGCACATGTTTATTCATGTTTTGCCTGAAAACAGTACTATGTGTCACGGCTGAGAAGTGATTTCTGATCAAATCCAGGAGCAGCCAGGCCTCTGTGTATCTAAAGCCTTTTTAATTTTTCCCCCTCTAGCTGGTAGCTACAGATAACTGCTGTCTCTTGAAAACATCCTGTAGGTAGGGTGGGTGAACCTGCAGAGTATGATTTACACAGGAGTATTTCAGAAGGGCAGCAGAATAAAGAGGGGGAAAAGCCTCTAGCAAGATGTTTCACCCAGATTGGCAAGTCAAGGATCCCTCTTTATACTTTAAATTTTTTTACATGTATTTTTCTATTATGAAGAGCATATCTATTAAACTTGCAGTAATTATTTTGTAAATAAAATATTTAAATTTTATTATAATGTAGAAGTGATTTTACAGATTTTTTTCCTCACCCTTTTTTTCCCCTTTATTAACCTAACTAGCACACTGTAAATGCCTTGTGTTCAGCCTTTGAATTATATGTAAAATATATCTTCAGTAGTAAATGGGACCTGTAGCTCCATTTTTAGCACCTAAAGGTATTTTACACATATGGGTTTTTGTATAGGAAGCAAAGAAATCCCTGGAGAGGAATTTTTTTACAAGAGTATGTAGTGGTAGGACAAGAAGTAAAAGTTTCATACTGAAAGAAAGTAGGTTTAGATTAGAAATTAGGAAGAAATTACTTAGTGTGAGGGTGGTGAGGTGCTGGAACAGGTTGCCCAGAGAAGCTGTGGGTGCTCCATCCCTAGAAGTGTTCAAGGCCAGGTTGTGTGGTGCTCAGAGGAAACTGGTCTAGTGAAAGGTGTCCCTGCCCATGGCAGGGGATTGGAGCAAGATGATCTTTTTCATGATTAACAGTATTATAAGTCATATAACTTTAAAATTTGGCTTTGAGGGGCTAGGAACTGCAGTTTTCTCAGAGAACATAAATTGCAGGTGTTCTTTCAGTATGAGGGGCACATTTCTTGGAATCTCTGAGCCAAATGGAACTACCCATGGTGAGCAGCCCAGCAACTGGCCCAGCTGGAAGTTGCTGTCATCACCCAAAATGCTTCTCAAGCCTGCTGGAGCCAGCTCCTGCTTCCCTAGAAACAGCCTGTTTCCAGTGCCATCCCAGCACAAACAATAGCTTCTGACTGCTCCAGACCAGGAGTGGTCGTTAACTATTTCCACCTGGGTTTTGTCATTGTCAGCTATGAGATCTTCCTTCAGCTCATTTTCCTTTGAAAAAAGTTTGTTAACAATCAGCTGGGCGTCACATTTGCTCGTAAAACACCTGCAACAACACATAATTTCTGCTTTGCTTATGTCAAACAAGATCCAAGAATTACATGCCCATGCTGACTTATGCTATACTGTTTGGAATTACATTGGAAATGCACGAATTTTGTGTGTCCTGCTGAGTTTTGCTTTATTTTCACGTGCCAATATCAGCTACTCAGGGAAATTCCGTATCAGTTTTATCAAGTTCACAGTACAGCATGTAATATTTCATATTTCTCTTATAGGAGAATTCCCAATCAACTGTTTTCAGATACTGCGTTTTTGTATGTTGGAGCTGTGTTTTAAAGGTTTATAATTGAGTTTTGGTTACTAAAGCTGTCTGTAAGCAATGCCTGTAATTTGTTTCTGTCTTACAACTGTTTATGAAACAAGGAAATTTCTGATCGTCTTTTTTTTTTTTTTAGAGATGATTGCAAAGTATTTCTATAATTGTTTACTATACATACCAGGAATAATCTGGTCAGCAAAGAAAAGTGAGGGAAGGGGGAAAATAGGTAGGAGTGGAAGGCACTGCTGAGTAATTCCATCCCATCCGTTTGCCTAAGAGGCTACAAAGATTTGTCAGTCTGTTTTGCCGATGCTACTGCCTGAGAATTTCCGTCTTTTCAGATGACATAGTCTTGCACAGGGTTCTTCAATTGTTGTTTTAAGGAAGACACCATCTAAATAAGCAATAGGAAATTTCACTGGGAACTGGAGATGTCCTGCCTTTGGAGCCCTGGCTGTGAAGTGCAGGAAAGACTGTTCTACACCTCAGCCTGGGAAATGGAAGAGACATGGAGCTGGTGCCCTGACTCTGACTAGAAGAATGGAGAAGGGAGAGAGATTGCTCTCCCCAGTGGGACAATTCCAGGTCCTTGTGTGACGCACTACCATCACAAGAAAGACGCAGACGCACAGCAGAGTCTGAGCGGGAAAAGAGGAGGTTTAATTTTCACTTTCAGTTTATATAGATTTCCAGAAATGAGACCACATTGGAAGACTGAGGTTCAACCTCTTCAATTCCACTGGTCTGAGGAAGTCCAGTCTATCAAATGACCCTCCTAAAGAAAAGAATGTAAACAATATAGACAGTCAAAGAAACATTGCTTTGTTTACATGAAAATCCATGAGAAGCTCTGACTACAAGAATGAAAAATCAGAAGGCTGAAAAACAGGGTGACACTTGTGCATGTTGGAAATGATGGGAGACCAAGGGAGCTGTGCTTTCAGTTGGGCTTTGTGCATGGGGCAGAAGCCAGTGCCCTTGGCAGGCTCCTCCACTGTGCCCTGTGAGCCAGAGTCCTCATGCAGACATTAAGTGGAAGAGTCTCAATGTAACAGATTGCTAGAGTTGTTTGTTGTCCTTCATTGTACAGTTCAGATCAACAGAGGAAATGAATGTACTTGGTCTAAAAAAATTCTGTGTTTCTCCCAATTTTTATGAATGTGTATAACAAGAACCTTTGGAAAAGCTGCATGTTAATGTGTAAGTGGTTAAGTTACAGTAGCATTAAGGATTTGATTTAAACCAAGAAATTCAAGGATTTCTGATAAACTGAAAATCTGTTTTTTCATCCAAATTTCGTTAAGCATGTTGTGTACGTAAAATCTCTTTTTGTGACTGTTTTCATGGACATGCTTTTTTTCTTTTTTAGCAGTGGAAGAGGTTCAGTTTTTCTGTACTACATTAAAGCAGATCCAGAGCAACTAACTGATGCTGTGTGTTTGAATCCTTACTGGTGTGTTGGAGCATATTCAGCATCAATCAGATAAACACTTCTCTATCACAGTCTTTGATAGCAGTTATGTGCATAATCTCACTGTGTTTCAAACATCTTGGCTCTCTTGGCACTCAGTACATAGAATCATAGAAATAATTTGGAGAAGACTGAGTCCAGCCTGGAGAAGATTGAGTCCAGCCTTTAACTAGTAGACCTCAGTGCTAAGTGTACATCCAGTAGTTTTTTGAATACCTGAGGATGATGACTATGTTGTTACTGTCATAGGATCACAGAATGGTTTGGGTTGGAAGCCACCCAAGGAAGATCATCTTGTTCCAGCCCTTCTACCATGGGCAGGGACACCTTTCACCAGCCCAGGTTGCTGAAATCCCCATTCAGCCTGGCCTTGATATCTATGATATATCTATGTCACATGATATGGTGCTGAGAATCAATGATGACATTATTGTGTTTGTTTCCTGTTTTAAAGTGGCAAATCTACTGGTGGTTTCAGTATTGTGAGGTGTTTGAAATGTGCAATGGTGTAGATTTTAAGACGCTCAGGTAGATTAGGCAATGGGCAAGCATTCAGATTGTCTGTCTGATTCTCTAGAAACCTTAAATAAATTTCTCAGTCTCTCTACTTTTGTTTCCCAATGATAAAAAAATCACATAGATTATTAAGCTAATAATAGGTCTGTTCGTCAGAAAGAGTTCTGAGGGAACTCAGTTAATGATTGTGATGCATTTGTCTGCAATAGCAGTCAGGGTAGCATACTAATATGACTTACAGACATGTAATTGCTAATTAATCAATATTGACCTGATCCTTGAAAAGTAAGCTCTGAAAGCTGAATTAGATATTGTGTAAATATGATATAAGTGATAATTATTTTTTTAAAAATTCAAGAGTGTGTTCTTTGTTCATTTTCTCTGCATATAATGCACTGGCTTAAGATTCTTTCCCTATCAGTTTTAAGACAATTCTCTGATTAAGTCAGTGATCTTTTTTATTGTCTCTTCCTACTTTTTTTTTTCTTTTTTTTTTTTTTAGCTGCACAGAATGTGCTTTTCCCTTTAGCTGAGAAGTATTTTTTCTGCTATTATTGTTTTTCCAGAGGGTTAGTCTCTTTTTGCTGGAGATAGTTGGGGTAGGATGCTCACAGAGTGCACTATGCTTCTCCTTTCACCGTGGTAGCCTGTGTGCTAAAGGCTTTATTTAAGCATGTAAAGATGTTTATGTAAAACTGACAGCTAAATATTTGGACTGTGGGGCAGTTCCTACAAACTGTAGAAGTTTATGTTGTTTGTGAGTCTTATCTTTGCACTAGATTTTTCTCCTGAGTGTGAACATTTTGGAAGATATCTGGCCAGAAATATCTCTGTGTTAGTTTGTTAATCTTCTTTGGCATTGTTATCATTCTGTGGTTTGTCTATTTTATTTCTTTGTATAAGGAATCTGCATTCTGCATTATATTTCTTTTCTAATGTTCTGCACTTCATTTTCATCCAAAATCATACTTGTGGTTATTCTCATGTTGGTTGTAGATGCACCACTGAAAGTGGTGAGAGTTACAAAAACCTCAGTCTCAGGGTCAATACTAAAGGTAACTAGACTGAACCCTTTATCAGTATTTGCTGGTTTCTAATTGCCCAAATCCTACATGTTGTTGCAATATTTCAGTAAACTTTGGGAGCACTAGGTGCATAAAAAAGTAAAGCAAGGAAAAAATAAGGCCACATTTGGCAAATAAGTATTAAACTTGATTCCTAATGAAGGTGATTTGGAAAACATAAAAAGTATGAGTTATTCCTTTGATCTCTGTTCGATATTAAGTAAATTGAAATTCAGCTTTTTTTTTTTTTTTTTTTTTTTTTTTTTTTTTTTTTTTTTTTTTTTTTTTTTTTTTTTTTTTTTTTTTTT
>VZUI01039347.1:0-13436 GCA_013401135.1 Cettia cetti
GCACAGACATCATCCCTAAACCTGCCCAAATCTGGGCACAGACATCATCCCTAAACCTGCCCAAATCTGGGCACAGAAATCATCCCTAAACCTGCCCAAATCTGGGCACAGACATCATCCCTAAACCTGCCCAAATCTGGGCACAGACATCATCCCTAAACCTGCCCAAATCCGGGCACAGAGATTTTAGATCCCTAAACCTGCCCAAATTTCCTTGTCTCTGGTGGTTGCTGTTGAACCATTATCTGTGTCATTAATAATCACTGCTCTGTGGTTTTCTGAGGCCATTACAGTCCCTTCCCTTTCTCTGAGAATACTCTTACCAGCACTGAGAAGTCCTTTTTCCTTGGATTGATTCCTTTTAAGCTGTACATATATCAGCTGGGAGCTGAGTGCTTGCCTAGCACAGGAAATGAGATCTTATCAGCACAGCCTTTTCCAAAGTGAAATTTGCTGCTCAAAAATGCAGCAGAGTCGGAAGATACAAAGAAAACACTACTGTGCAAAAGAAGTAAAAGGAAAAATGGTGCCATAGTATTTGGTATAAAATAGCACTGGCACTTTGTCCACAGCACTTTCAAATTAGGATGTTCAGAGAGAGGGGAAGCCATAAATTAAAGGTCCATGCTATGGGAGGATTAAAAATCCCAGTAGTGTTTGTTTATGTCCTGTTTCAATGGAGATACAGAAAATAAAAAATAGCACAAAAAGACAAGTGGTGGTCTCTCGTTTATCGTTCGGGGATAGAGAAGTGAAAGTGCAACAGAATATATTAAATAAAACTATTTAAATTATGTTAAATTTATAAAAAGAAATTCTTTAGTTTCAGTGTGACTATATATTGAAGCCAAGAGCTTTGGAAGATTCAGAAAGGATTAGAGATTTATATGGAGGATGAGAACATCCACAGTTACTTTAGATTAAAAGATCCTGGAATATAAGCCATCATGTTCCAGGACATCAGACAACCTATAAAACAACAGGATTTGCAAAGAAATTCCCTATGAGCAGGATATTGGGGTTGTCCACTCTGAATTATTTGGTTTCTTCCTCTGGAACATCTAGTACTGTGAACTCAAACTCTGATACTAAACTCATAATTCTTATGGTGCTGGATTTAGGAAAAAGTATATAAACCAAGAATTTCTTCTTCCTGCCCAGATGTAATCTCTGTTTTAGCACCCAGAAAAGGACAGGTGATTAGACTGACAGATCCCTGACTGACTTTACTGAGACCTAGGATTGCTGGCATTTCGTTTACACACTCTTTTGTCTGTAATCTTCTAATTGTCTCATATTTCCTTCTAAAACAGCATCAGCACTCTCAGAGTGTGTGACCACATCCTGCTCCCTTTGTTCCTGCCCGTGGCAGAGCTGGCACAAGCACAGCTGATGTGGTGGCCAAAACCCTGCTGTGCTTTCAGTGACACTCCAGGTGACCTTGGCTGCAGGCTGGCACCTTGCTCTGCTGCCTCTGCTGCAGAGGGTGGCAAAGGGGGAGGGCTGGACCCACGAGAGAATTCCAAAACCTGCCCCAGGAGCTTGCTGGCAGGAAACCAGGGTCCCAACTGATGCAGGTACAAACTTGGAGCAGCCAAGCATAGATTACATATACATATATGTAATTATTACATATGTGTTTATCCCAAGGTTCTCAGGCATATATTCCCATCCTTAGGTCATGAACAAAAGGCTAGATAAACACAGGGCTAGAATGTATTGCCTGGACAGGAGATTTGGGTCAAGGCCCTGGCACTGTCTCTTGGCTGAGGAGAGCCGCTGCCGCGTGTCACCGTGTGTCCTGTGCTGCGTGTCACCGTGTGTCCTGTGCTGCGTGTCACCGTGTGTCCTGTGCTGTGTCTCACGCTGTGCTGTGTCCCCTCAGCTGCAGATCTGGGACACAGCAGGCCAGGAGAGGTTCAGAACCATCACGCAGAGTTACTATCGCAGCGCCAACGGCGCCATCCTGGCCTACGACATCAGCAAGAAGGGCTCCTTCCTGTCCATCCCTCGCTGGATCGAGGATGTCAGGAAGTACGCCGGCTCCAACATCGTGCAGTTACTGATTGGTGAGTCGGGAGTGGCAGGGATTGCTCAATGTGGACACAGCTTTTGCTCCTGCTTGAAGTTTAGGTGTGTGGAATCGACCCGATGGGGAATTTTACCAGAAGAGCTGATTTGCTTTGCTTGGATTGACTTCTGTTAAGATGTAGACAGCTTTGAGTCCTTTGCATCTCGTTTAATGGAGATGGGATGGCCAGGATTCCCCAGTTCTGAGGCACAGCTGCTCTGGAGTTACTGCATTGCATTTGACTCCATTGCATTGCATTTGACTCCATTGCATTGCATTTCATCTCATTGCATTTCCTCATAAAGTTCTTTAGGTTTCCAGGGCTCAGGGAAGCTCCCTCATAGCAAGCTGGTGTGTTTTGGTGAGTTGGAACACACACACACTTCAGCAGACAGGGAATTTTGGAAGGATTTTGGGGCAATCAGAGTTTGCCAGTTCTTGGCTAGGAGTTCTGCTTTCCAGCCCAAATGTTTTGGACTCAGTTGTGGCTCTTGGGGCCTGCAGAGCTGCTAATACCACAGCAGTACCACTCTAGATTTCCCTAGGAATCAGCAGACAGCTGCTGTTTTCACAGAATGGTTTGAACTTCTAGCCTGTTCTCTTCTGTCAGGGTCTACGGCCAGCACTTTTCCTGTTCTTTATGGGTGACACAGAAGTACAGGTTGGAAAGGGCTGGGGAGATTCCCCAGTCCAACCAAGGCCAGAGTCAGGTTGGTCAGGGCCTTTTCAGTCCCATTTTGAAAATCTAGAGAATGGAAATCCTTCAACTTCCTCAGGCAGCCCCAGAACCTCCTGCCCAGCTCTTCCTGCAACACCAACAAGCCGTGATCAATCGCCCTGTTGTTCCCTTTCCTTTCAGGAAACAAGTCTGACCTAAGTGACCTTAGAGAGGTTCAGCTGGAGGAAGCTCAGAGCCTGGCTGAACGCTATGACAACATCATCTGTGCCATAGAGACCTCTGCCAAGGACTCCAGCAACGTGGAGGAGGCGTTTGTGAAGATGGCCACCGAGCTGATGATGAGGCATGGAGGGCCCATGTTCAGTGAGAAGAACACTGACAGCATCAAGCTGGACAGCAAGGACGTTGTGGAAGGCTGGGGGTGTGGTTGCTGATAAGAGCTAGCTGATATCCCTAACTTTACTGGAATTTAGATGGTGCTTCACCCTAATGCTGAGTAGCATGGTAGCCATATTCTCCTCCTCCTCCTCCTCCTGTGAAACCAGCAGTTTTGTAGAAGTTAGACACAATCCTGTTTGCTTCGGTGTCTTATTTTTAAAAAGGGACTTTGGAGAGGTAGTCCTAAAAGTCAAACCCTCCAAAAAACTTACTCAACATTTGTCCCCACCATTTTATTTTCTGTAACCTTCATACGAGTTACAAAAAAATGGAGGAAACGACTTTGAACTTGGTATTTTGGGGTGGGGAGAGGCTGATGCAAACCCAAAGGTCTGAGCATTTAGCCTGGGACTGGTGGCTTCTGAGGAGGTCACTTCTGGAATAAGCAATCTTGGCAGTGTCTCTTCAAATCCTCAGCACTCCAGTAGTGACCAGAAAGTGTCAGTGTCTTTGATAATGGTATTTCAAGGGTGATAACAGCCAGGATTTTGATTTCAGGACCAAATAGCAGTCACCTGTCCTAGGGCACATGAATTGCTGCTTGCTGTTGGAACAGGCCCTGGTGGGGGAGCTTCTCTCAGGTTTAGTTCTCATTTGGAGTTAGTATTTGAGCAGAAAGCAAAACCAGCCTGAGCTCTATCACAGGCAGGATTGGAGCAGGGTGGTGTTTTAAAACAGCCTTGAGGAGAGGGAAGATGCATTTCATTTGCCTGTTGTTTGCACAGTGATAGCTCCTTTCTCCAAGTGGGAGCATCGCTGAGATTTTGCCCTCAGGTCTCATCATTTCATTCCACAACTCAAGCCCTGCACCACTGGAAAGAGGAACTGGAGAAACCTTGAACTGACTGTAGCCAGGATCCCTTGCCATGTGCCCAATGGTCACACCCAGGGTTCATTCTGGTCAAACATCTGATGTTATGGTACCAGAGTGCATAAGTGGCATAAGTGGACTTGATTTTTTTATCGGTTTTGTTTTTTTAAACCATCTCTTTAAATACTGCATGGGCATATAACGGGGAGGAAGACCTCAGAATAGCTGAGAACTGCATGATTGCAAATTCTTGGTTGTGAGAAACCAGTGTCTTTTTGAGTGATTCCCTCCCAAATTCCCTTTGTACTCAAATGTTCCCCTCTCCCTATCACAAGTTACCAGTTGCTTTTTTGCTTTTCATTTCTTTAAAACACTCAGCAGGAAAAATCTTTCACAGTGCATCAAAAGTCTGCATAAAGTGAAATAGATTTCATAATCCAGATCTTTCAGATGCAGCTCTGTAGAGCATCTTGTAGATGTAGCTGAGGTACTGATGGGTTCCTCAGCATTTACACTCTCAGGCACCTTACAAAAGTGGATTTGCAAAGAGAGCAGGAGCAGCAATATTTTTAACTCTGCAGATAAGGCAGAGCTGTTCAGGGATGGCAAGTGATTTTTGCAATCCTGATAATTTGAAGGAGTTACTTTTCAAAAAGCACTCACTTGAAGTCACTTGTCTCTTTGAAAAATCCAGATCAAAAAGGACTTGAATTGTTTTGCTACTAGGGCTGCACCAGTTCAGTCATCCAACATATCCAATGTCATGAAAATTAGGAAGATTTAGGAAAGGGCTAATGGATACCAGTTTTAATACTATTCATCTTCCTATAGCAAATATTAAACCAGTCTCTCCTCTTTCTGGTTTTTTAAACTGTGAGGTAGATAATGGAGGAGTAATGTGTGCTTTGTAGCCTGTTTGCTTCTATCTAAGGGGTTACTTTTCAAATTTTATAGTTGTGAGAATGAAAAGGCCTTAAATTTTTCAACTAGTACAGTTTTCACAATTCAGATATTTTCTACAGAAGGGAGGCTGAGCTGCAGGACTTAGGAGTGGGTTTGGATGGTTTTCCAGGATATTCCTACTTCCAAAGATAGTAGGCAATAAATGTCCAGCTGGACATTTGGGGATTTGAAATTGGGAATGGTGACTGCTTTTCCTCCTGGTGACATCCTTAGGGTACAGAATATTTGCAAGCATTGGACTTTGTGTCATGACCCCTTCCAGTTTGTATCTGTAGCTCATGGTCCTGCAGTTCTGCTTGCACAGTTCAGCCCCCCACTACCTGCAGGATTAGTGCCAAATTCTTCTGATGCTGAGAAAAGTCCACATGCATTTAAGAACAGTATTGCTACTTCTCAGACTGAACTCCACAGTTTACATAGTAACTCATCTTAAAACTGGAACAAGAAGCAAAATGAACATAAATCCTGCTTCCAGTGCAGCCAGTGAATGATTGTGTTTTTACAGTAGATGAAGAAATGAGGAATTACTGATCCATTTTCTTCATTTTGGGGTTTGCTTAGTGAATAAGTAGAATTAGACCAGGCATTACAATTTTCATTTGCCTGGATGTATCTCTTAAACTAGGCTTGAAGGGTGAGGCTCTGTCTGCAGGCCAGCCTGGTTCAGTCAGAAAATGTGCAATACAGCAGCAGTGGTTTGTTTGCTGTACCTTAAATGAAGGCACCAATTCCTTTTAGTTTTCAGTTTCCTGCAGAAAACTAAAACTGTGGCTTTAAATCAGTTTTGTCTCTTAACCCTTGGCTCTTCCGTGTTGGAACAAGTGGAGTAGAAGTTTGCATGCCCTCCAAACTGAACAAAAGAAATAGAATACCTGGGGGGGTTTTTTGTTTGGTGGGGTTTTTTTTCAGAAAAAACCTGAAGACCTGGTTTATTTTTTAGGTTAGCAGCTGGTGGTGCTTGGGCTGTCAGTAGTTAAAATTTATTTTGATTACCAAACCCTTCCTTGGGTTCTTGACTAGAAATGCTATTGCAGCCAAAAGGATTCCTGGCTGAGGAGAGTGAGCAGCAATAAACCTGTGATTTACAGGTAAAAACCTGAGTTTCAGCTCCCAGGGTATAAATGGGCACTGATGTACATCAGGTGAATAATTCAGTAGTGCTTGTTCAGAGTTCACAGCATAAACATTTGCCAAGAAATCTGTTTACTGCCAGTTGAACATTAACAGGACTATGGTGCAGTAATTGCTTTTAAGCAGATCCCCTTGGCTGATCATGTATTTGCATTAGTATTTATCATTTCTTTTTGGCAGTACCAAAGTGTGCAAAAATATTACAAAAGCACAGGAGGGGACATTGATCTCTGCCTTGTAGCACTTGGGAGTGGAATGCAGAGGCAAATACTGAAATGAAACCATCAGCAGAATGTGGTTCCCAGGAGCCTTTGTTACCTTCTGTATTGATTTGAAGCTAATTTTATCTCCTGTTTCTCATCCAGTTCCATCATCACGGATGGAACTTGTACAAATATTTATAATTATGTAAATATAAAACCAAATAAATGTCGGCCCAGAAACCTGCTAAGGTTTGCTTTGCAGAACAGCATCTGAGAAAAATGAGAATACTTAAGAACAGAGGAGAAGTCCTGATGATTTTCTTACTCTCACTGTCCTGGAAAGGAGTTTTTTCAGGGGGAAAAAGCTAAATGAAGCCCAGCTAAAATCACCAACAGCTTTCCTATCAGCTGATACTGATAGGTTTCCAAGAACTTCACCAAATGTGAAGCTCTTATTTTGGGTGCCTGGACTGTCATATGTAAAAACAAATGTTTGGAAGATTGTCCTTTGGGCACGGCATGCAAACTTGTCTTGAAAGCTGGAAGAATTTTTTTTAAAATGAGCCAAGAGCTGAATTTACCCAGACATGAAAGCTGCAGACAGATGCCTCCCAAAGTCTTCAAAAGCATCTCGGTACCATTGCAAATAAAGCACAAAACTTGTGTGGAAGTGGTTTTGCACTAAAGGGAAATCATTATCAGAGAAAAAAAAAAAATCATTAATGTGAAAGGCAGAGCATCCTGATTATTCTGCGTTTTTCATGTTCATTTCCTGTTTCAATGCTGTGCATAAGTAAGATTTTTCCCTTTATAAATGATGTTAAAGTAGATAAAGTGTGAAAAGTAGTTTGATACTTGACAAAATAAATGCTTTCTTAAGAGAGTGACAATATTGATGAGGAGAGTAACTTTGCTCATGGGGTTTGGTGGTGCAGTGTCAGGGATTCCCCACAGAGCTGTGTTGGAAAAAAAACCATTCCCAAAACAGGGAAGCCAAGGGGGGACACCAGACCCTGTCCTGCCTGCCAGGCAGAAAACAGCTACATGTACTGAGCAGAAGGTGAATTTAGTTCTTTGTAACTGTTTTTAAAAGCTTTCTGGGTTAGATTTCTGATAGGCAGATGTGCTCTGTGCTGTCAGCCAGCTTTTCCCTCTTCTGTGCCTCACTCGCTGAGATCTGCCAGGTGAAAACCCCAGAGCTCCAGAGCAGGGAGCATCCCAGCCAGTCTGGCTCACACACACCTCTTGGGGGGAAGGTAACAATCTCTAATTCATATTGAATTCATTCACTGCATTCCAAAATTATTTGAGGGGTTTGGGTGATAACAGTGTTAAAAATGGTTCTGCATTTTCTAGGACAAATCTGTTGCTTTCCAAGGTTTCTTCGAGAGATGCAGGCTGTACATTTCTAATCATCAGTAACTATTTTTGCTTTTAAACTTTCTTATCACAATACTGACTAAATGATTTGGACTATGAGGAGACAAGGGAGCAAGCTTGCATACTACGGTAATTTTTTATACTTTACCTTCATCTATTTATGAATTTATTATGAAAAGTATTTTTAAACATGAAACCTGCTTTTGTTGTGAGTTCTAGCAAAGTAGTGGATACATTGTACTGTGTATCATTGAAAAGGTTTAATTAAAGTAAACATTTGGCAATGAATACCTTTTGTTGTTATTTTATGCATGTACCTTGTTGTGGTATATGATCAGCAACAAAATCAATTTGAAGAAATTATGTATCCTTATCCTACAGTGATGTACGGTCTACTTTTAACAAGATATGACCTAATGTACTCTTAATTAAACAAATGGTGCTGAACTAACTTCCTCTGATCCTCCCAACTGTCCATCATCACCTCCAGAAATGCATGCACTTTCAATTGTTCCCACTTAGCAAACTCTCCAGAAGAGCTGCCTGGAGGATGAAGAATGAAACCCCAAATGCTCAGTGTTGGAGAAGTGCAAATAAACTTTTTCAGTGCTTGCAATTAAGTGTGAACAATGTAGTTACAACTGTACCTCCCCAGGGGAACGTTCAGATCCTGGATTTTATTGAAGTGCTGTAAATTAAACAAAGCAACACCCCTTTCTTTTTGCTTGGCTCTTTAATTTGAACGTCAGCAGATGGGTATTTGTGATCCACAGGAGCCAAATATTGAATTACTGGCTTGGCATTGTCTGCTGCTTCAGTAGCAGCCTCGGGTATCAAAAGAGGGGTTGTCACTGCAATGGCCAGGCTCTAGAGCTGGTTCCTCAGGGTGCTGGCTGCAGCTGAATTTGTCAGTTAATTCTCTTTAAGGACACATTTTTACTGCTGGAACCTGTGGCTGTAACTGCCCTGGTGTGCTGGAGAGAATGCTGTGAGAGGGAAATAGTGCAGGAGTCGTGATCAACATCCACCTGCTCTTGGGAGGGACTGACCTGGGTTTTCCCATGTGTTCTGCACATTTATGCTGCAGTTCCTACATCTGTGTGGGGAAAAAACCCCAAGCTTTTCCGTTTTAATGGCTTTTTATAAGTGCATGTGATGAACACTTAGAAATGGTTTCCCGTTTCTGGGAACTCTCCCTGGAATTCTCTAAGAGCATGAAATAGTTTGGATATAAGGGATCTACACACACTACAACCATTTTTCTTCTCCTGTGGTGAACTGACCTTTCATTATGTAGCTTATACCTGCAAAAACAAACCCTGTATTTTTGATAGTTTAAGTTCACTGAACATTTTTTTCTCCACATCCATGGGCAGGAAGTTAGCTGTTAAACTAGCAGAAAGCATTTTCCCAGATACAATTCCATAAAACAATCCCAAATCCTAATGAAAATCTGAGATTCTTACCTGTACACCAGGTGCTGCTGCTGCTTCAGGAAAAGGCCAATAAATAATCCAATAAATAAATCCATCACCTGCTGGGTGTTAAACTGCAAGGCATGTTCAATACTGGATTCTGAGTCTGGCATACAAGAGCAACACAATTCAAGGAGGAGAACTTCTAATTAAGAGCAGCTGAGCCCCAGGTGGTCTGAATTAGACAAATTAAACCAATCTTTACATGAAGTAAACCCACCTGTGCTATCTGGAATATGAACTCATCTGTTTTATTCACAGAAACACTTGCCTGTGCCTGTTTCAGTCAAGGCTGAAACCAGGATATATTTCATCAGCCAAGAATTCATCCTTGTCTAGACAAAAGATTTTAATGCAGACTGTGTGAGATATGCTGTGATATCTGTTAGTACCCATTCCTGATCCAGGTACAGAGCATCCAAGCACACCAGAGGAACTCCTGTAATCCCAGCTCCTCCCCTTCACACTGATGGAAAGAGATTTCCACCTCTTTTGGACACTGCCTTCTGTGCAGTGTTATCCAGGTGACTATTTCTAATTTCCTTGACTTCCTCCATCTGTTTTTCTCAGCGTTTTGGCTTTCTGAGGGTCTGCCAAGCCCAAAGTGCCACTGACCAAGCTGGAGCTGGGTCCATGGAGCTGGAGAATCTGGAATACCCTGAGGCTTGGAGATGGTGACTGAGAAAAAGGAGCTGTCTTCCATTTCTAGCAACACATTTTATGTTAATGTTTCCATGAGGGATGAGATTTAAGAGGTCTATATACAGTTCCTTTTGAACCTTTTGAAGTGTTCATCCACACTGTAGAGGAAAAAAGGAGAAACAAACAGAACATTTTCTGTTCTTCAGCAACTTCCAACATTTTTATTCCTCGCTTCACCAATTCTGGTAAAGTTAGAGAGTTCTGCAACATGCTTTAGTACTGAAACAATGACTTCAAATCATCCTGACCTTACAAAATTACAATCTTTACTTAGATTTGGCATTCTTTTCAAATACTTGGTCTATTACAGGAAAGTGCTAAAGCAACAGGTGGACATCTGTTTATTGTACCAATAAAAAGGCAAGAATGTGCTGCTGTAAATACTTTTCCAGAGAAGAAGCAGGAAATAAATTGTTTAGAGCAGTGTCCTTACACCAGATCCAGTGAGACACTGAAAGCTACTTAGGAAACATGACAAGAGATGAATCAACAATCCTGACAGTGGAGAGGGGATTACAGTGCTTTGCAAACAGAGGAAACACAACAACAAAATCTGACTTCACAGCAGCTGTGAGCTCTCAGAGTTCTGTTGGGATAATGAGCAGTGAAGGATTTGGCCAGGAAATTGTTCTGCCAGCCCTGCAAGAACCTGGGAGAAATGAACACCCAGGGTTTTGTTTGTACAGTTTCTAATTTGAAAAAATAAAAAACAAAAAACCCAGCCCTAAAAACCTGACTAGTCCCTAATGTGAATTGATCTTTGTGTGTGAAGTTGACTTTGGTTTTAAAACAATTCATTGGGTTATGTTTTCCAAGCTTATGTCACAAGTACAACACATATTGTGTTATAGCAAATAACACAGAAATATTTTCAAAGACATATTTGGGATGAAAACTTTGGAAGTATTTTACAAAAATAACAAAAAATAAATTACTTTTTCTTTTTTAAACGAACAGCTATAAAATCCATGAACCAAACAACATGTAACATTGACATGAGATGAAATATATTACACTAAATTAATTACCACAGTGGTATGAGGCTTCAAGTAAATTAGGAGGCACTTTTTGGCCGAGCAGTAGTCCCTGATCCAGTGGTAAAGTCCCAACTCACAAAAACACCTGAAACAAAACTGCTAAAGCTTTCTAGGATTATAAATTCCTAAAAAAAAAAAAAAAAAAAAAAAAAAAAAAAGTTTCAGGTTGAAAGGCAAAGAGCAAAAAGGCCACAGAGGGCACCCAGGTCTGTTCCTTCCCTTCCAGGACTAAGCAGTTCCAGCACAGTTAAGGCTTCACAGAGCAGAGAGGAGCAATAAAACTCCAGGGACAAGGAAAAACAGACACAAGGAAAGGTTGGATGAGAGCAAGTCCAAAGTGGAACAGACTGAACTGCACTCTGAGTGAAGGGAGCACTCAGTATTGCAGAATGCCAGGCACTAATACGTCTTGTGCTCTGTACCAGCCCACGTGGGATGGACTGAGTGACCCCAGCACCACAACCTGATATCCTCAGGATCCCCAACACCTAAAAGCTAAAGCTTCCAGCAAACCAAAGGAGGCACTGTCCTGGGGGGATTTAAGTACCAGCCGTGAATAGGCTACTATGAAATATTGCTACTAATATAAAGAGGAAGACAAAAAAGGGCAACTCATGCCATAAATTACATATTTAGAAGCAGTATAAAAAGCATTATTGATATTTAAACACACACATGTACCTCCCTGTACTACTAATAAGTGTACCTAACAGAAGATTGTATTAATTTAGGGGTTAAAAAATGTAGAAGGCAGCAGTTTGCGGCACTCTCGTCAAGCACAGCGCGTTTTGGGGAATAAAAGCACAGCACTGAGCGGTCCTTCAGAAATCCTGTCACCTCAATTCGGTGCAAAGTTCTCCAGCTGGAAGACCAGGTCCACAGCAGCATCCACATCTGGCACGATGTGATCCGGCTGCACCAGGCCGGGCTCGAAGCCGAAGTCCCTGTGTCCGTGGAAGGCGGCCTGGGCGCTGTCCCCGGCCTGCGGGCTGTACACCCCGGTGCACACCAGCACCGACCTGCAGCGGGCAGCTGCTGCTGCTGCCAGCTCCTTCTCCCAGCTCAGCCCCATCTCCAGCTGCTGGGAGAGCGGGGCACGGCCTCTGCCCCCAGAGACCTTGGCCTGCAGGCGGGCTGAGGGAGCCGTGCCGGCGCTCTCCTGCAGGTAGCGGTTGTACAGGTTGGCGCCGTACACGTCCGTCATCAGGTTGTCCCTGCGAAGGAGAAATGCGGTCAGCTCTGCAGCCTCAGCTGTCAAAAGACATCCCCACAGCTTCCTTTTTGCAGTTTCCATTCTACAGCTTATTGCCTGCTTTACACAGCTTGGTGTGGAATGGGGCAGACAATCCAACCCTGCAGAGATTTTATTGCACTATCCTCATCGAGCGCGGCAGGATCAAAATGAATCACTCTTCGTGTTGCAGACTGGGGAGAGAAAATCAAGGTATGAGCAGCCCATGAATGAGCTGATTGTATTTCCAAACATCTTGGAGAGTCTGGAACAGTCTTTAATACAATAGAGCTTTATCTTCTCCTCTGAGAAGGGTTCTATGATGTGGCAGCACAAGCAATAGCATATGACCAACCTAAATAACCTCAGAGATAAAGTCCAGCTCTACAGTCTAACTCTCCTTTGCTCAAAGGCAGTTGGTGTTACACCACTAAACCCAATAGAATAAACCCCCAGGCAAGTCCTTTTTGTTAGATTGACACAGCCTATTATAGAGAAAAAAAATGAATAAAAACAATCAGGAGAAATCTTATATTCTTATCAGGAGAAATCTTGCATATAAAACACTTTTTGTGCTTCTGTAGAAATTACACATAAAAAGAGCAAAGCATCATGAATTTTTAAGATTAGAAAAGTCATAAAACAGATACCACAGCACCAAGAATGTTTGATGGTAAGAGTTGTGTGTTTTTCTTGGCTGGCATTTACACCGTGAGTAATTTCCTGGTGTGTTTGTCAGGCTCAGCACACGTGACTCCACATCACAGAGGGTCTGGGATTTCCTGGTGTGTTTGTGGGGTTCAGCACCCCTTACCCCACAGCACAGAGGGTCTGGGATTTCCTGTTGTACCTGTGGGGTTCAGCACAGCACAGAGGGTCTGGGATTTCCTGGTGTGTTTGTGGGGTTCAGCACAGCACAGAGGGTCTGGGATTTCCTGGTGTGTTTGTGGGGTTCAGCACACTTACCCCACAGCATAGAGGGTGTGGATGGGCTGCTCCCAGCTCCTCTGCAGGGCCTGTGCCCGGATCAGGTGCTCTGCATACTGGTATGTCAGCCTGCTGGGTTTGCCCATCAGTGCTTCGTACTTCAGGTCTTTGCCAGTGATCTTCTTGTAAATGTTTTCCAAACAAACCATGAACGTTCCGTGCCCAAACCTACACAGATATAAATCCAAACCATCAATGTTCCATCCTCAAACCTACACAGATATAAATCCAAACCATCAATGTTCCATCCTCAAACCTACACAGATATAAATCCAAACCATCAATGTTCCATCCTCAAACCTACACAGATATAAATCCAAACCATCAA
>VZUI01039348.1:0-11276 GCA_013401135.1 Cettia cetti
AGGAAGGAAGGAAGGAAGGAAGGAAGGAAGGAAGGAAGGAAGGAAGGAAGGAAGGAAGGAAGGAAGGAAGGAAGGGTTTTTAATTGGGAGAATCTTACTGCACTGAGAATTAATCCAAAGAAGACTCAAGAATGTTATCTGCCCTATACCCTTACAGCTTCTAAATCTAGTAGAAATGAGCCCAATAAGTTATACTTCTCTAAATCAATTTTATGTGAAATCACATTTCCTTCAAAGTATCCAAGTCAGGACCTAAATCAAAAAAAATTTTCATTTGAAACAGTTTTAAAACCACGGCTGACAAACATTATTTGTATGCTCACAATTTGTAACAGGGATGAAAATAAACTTCTCCTTTGCTTTGGACTCACCTTCCTTCCATTAATTGTTATCAAATTCACTTCCCCAGGGCAGTGGTGGAATCACCAAGCCTGGAATTGTTCAAAAACTGAGCAGGTGACACATTATTTATTTGGTTTACTGGACATGGTGATATTGGGTCAAAGGATGGACTTGATGATCTTGGAGGTCTTTCCCAAACCTAATGATTCTATGATCCTATAATAAATAAAATATATGAAATCTCTGATTTTTCCAACAATCAGCTGGTGCTTGCGTTTCTTCCAGGCACCCTTGATGACTTTTCTTTGTCTCACTTGAAATAAACATGGCAGAAGCAAGTTCAAGAGAGTAGTTCAGTCACTTCTGTACAAAAATCACTTTTTTGCTCCCATGATCCTCCAAACACATTTAGATATTTTTATTTGAAAATATATGTTTGTACAACCTGCCAAAGTGCCTTTTCTCCTGTTAGCAGAAGAGCAACTTATGCCAAATAATTTTTTTTTTTTTATCATCCTGATACTCAGGGTAAGCTCACTGAAGAATACTAGAATAATCCAGCTGGTGGCTTGTTAAAAGTGACAGGAACACCTTATAATCAACTAATCAATGTTATGCAAAATAGTTTGGGGAAGAGAAACAGCAAACAAACTTTCTGATGGCACCAAAATCCCTTTTTTCCTGCTCTGGTATATTACTGGGCAGTCCCAGTGCACTTGAAAAATGGACTTTAAAAATCTATGGGCAGGTTCTGATGAAGGAAATACCTGCAGCTCCATACAAAGCTGGGATAGAGTCTCTTCCACAGATAGCTCCTCTGGGGAAAAAAAAAAAAAAAAAACAAAAACACAAAGAAAGACATCAGATTTTAGAACAGTGCATGTGAAATATTAATTCTCTGCTATTTATTCATGAGAGAAATTGGTCATTTGGTATTCTTCCTGACAGAGAATTTTTTGTTTGGGTGTGGGCACAATGCAACCTGCTTTGTACTCCACCAGGTGCAACTTCTGCTTATAAAATCTGGACCACTAAACCAGTAGAAAAGGTTGGGGGGTTTTTTTGTGACAAAGACAACAGAATTTAACTCTTTTGTTTACTCTCTTTTACTAGAAGTTTGATTTTTAGCCTTTGGTATTTATAGTCAACTATAGAACTGAATGCAGAGTCTGAGCAAATGATGTGCAAGGAATGTTGCTGATGTGCTGTGTATCAACATCACATGCCTGACTAGTAAAATATTGGGCATCTCTGTACTGCCTTGTGGTGTTGGAATTACCTCACCACTTCAGGCAGCACTGTTTTAATGTAATCCTGAGAGAATCCAGCACAGGGACACTCTGCTTTAAATGCACCACAAGCTATCAGGAAAAGGAGGACATCAATCAATTCTCCAACTTTAGCAGCTTGATTTTGCAATGCGGAATTTTCTAATGGTGTCCGTAAAGAAACAAAGCAGGAACAAGGCAGAACAACTCACAGACCAATCCCCTCCTCTGTCCCCAAATGTCTCTTCTCAGATAGCACTAATAAATGGGAAAGGACAGACCAAGATGGGTTGTGCCTTGAAAAGACTCAATCTGAGCTGGTAAAATTTGGGAAACAAATTCCCACTTTTGATGTCTAAAGTAAGCTACTTTCTTTTAAAATATATTTCTCAGGAATCTAGGAAAAAATAATTAAGGACGTGTGTAGAGATTTATATTCTAGGTTTTATCTTAACCTTCTGTAAAAACCTATCAGATCAATATGACCAATATAGGTGTTACAACTGAATGAGCCATTTACATTCTTCCCCTGGTAAGTGGAGAAATATAGCAAGTACAGGGTGCAGTTTATGCCATCCCAAATTAGAAAGCACTACCTGTGTCAGATAACATTGTTTTAATTGGGCGTGTTTCACCCCAATGAATTTAAGGAGACAGATATAAAAATTTGATTTATATTCACCTTACTGCATGAATCTTACACCTCATAATTTTACTGACTTTTGCAACAGGTGTCAGAAGATCAGCCTTAAAACCAAATCTTTAGTAGATTTTCAGGCTGTGAATAAAATGATGCAAATAACACTCAGCTCAGGAGGCTAAAAAGGGTATTTGCATTTTGCACATTTTCATGCGCTACAAGAAGTACATTTGCAAGTGAATTGCCTGCTTCAGTACCAGTATTCATTTCAAAACCAGGAAAATGATGTTTAGAACATAAGTATGTGCTCTGGGGAGGTCCTGGAGTTGTGGTCACTCATCCATGCATAGCTCTGCCATCTCACAACCTATAACCATGTCTGAGTGAACCACAAATGCTCTGTTATCTATACCTGATTACCAACATCCATGAAGCAGTTTTGTTGTATGTTGTGTTCTGTCTGAGAGCTCATAAGCTGCAAATTAAAATGATGTTTTGTTGTTTTTTGTTTTTGTTTTTTTTCTCTTGTAGCTGGACTGAATAACACACTATGTTACCTACCTATGACTTTTAGACTGTCCTGAAGGGAAATATATGTTGGAGAACAAGAAATGAAGTGGAAAATAGGATCTATCAAGTCCACAAGTGTGTGAAGCATAATGCATTGTGTTTGATAGCTCTTATATACAAGGACTATACTGGAAAATTTTACTCCCTTTTAAAACCTGCTGGCAATGCAATTGACCCTAATGTAATTTTCTCTGCAACATAACAAAAACTGATAACTTCAAAACTTGCATACCACAGAGATACAAAAACACAAAATCACAGATGTGACATTATGAGGCACATTTCTTGAATTCAAAGAAACAGGTGAGACAGCAGGATTTAAATGAGATGAATGAGTCTCATTTTCATGAGACCTCATGCTGTCATTACAAAGATGACTAAACAGAAATTCCAGAATTCCATCCTGTGAATCCAGCCAGCACATGCACGTTAGACCTAACAGGCCTGACCAGCCAAAAAAACCTTCTGCCACAAAACCAGAAAATCTATTAAACAATTGAATTAGGAGGAAAATCAGAAAAATTTTCAAGGGTAGGTTGTAATTGACAGTGGAAAAATATTTTGAGAGTTATAAAGAAGAGAGTATAATTTAAACCCATTTGTATAACCTTTCAGATTTTTCTTTTCAATTATAATTGAAAAGTGTTTGCTCAAGAGAAAAAAAATATGTTAGGAGTCTTCCCAAGATTTCATGGCTATTCAGAACTGGAAGTTACACTTTTTAAAATGCAACTGAAGCCAAAAATCACCAAAAGGCAAATATTCTGAGAAATGTTTCAAAATATTTTATCCATCTACTTATCAAGCCACATCCTGTGAAAGGATTCACATAATCTGAGGAGTCAGTCATCTCTGACAGCAAAAATAAACACTAATCAGAAAACACAGATGAAAATCCCTTAAAATCTCTGAACAGACCAATAGTTTTGGTACTAAAACGTGTTTAAAATGCAGCACTGTAAAATATTCAGTGGTTTTAAATGTCTTTTCACTTACCCAACTTCAGCTGTGGTAAATCAGGAATCTCATTCATTATGAGAGTGTAGTACGTGTGAAGACCCCTTTGAGCATTCAGGAGCAGAAGACAGAGATCCTTATGCCACTTGTATGCATGCTGCATGCAGTTTTCAGATGGGACATAAAAGCTGCCCTGTGTAACAAAAGTATCAAGAAAATAAAATAGAGACATTAAAATTCATGGTCTCCATTTGTGTGAAAGGTTTCCACAAAAACCCAGTTGTGAACAGCCTTTCATCTCTTTTTACAAAAGTATATGGTGATAGGACAAGGGATAATGGCTTTAAATTAAAAAAGTGTAGGTTTAGATAGGATATTAGGAACAAAATTCTTTACTGTGAGGGTGGTGAGGCCCTGGTACAGGTTTTCCAGAGATGATGTGGCTGACTCATCCCTGGGGGTGTTCAGTGCCAGACTGGATGGGATTTGGAGTAACCTGGTCTAGTGGAAGGTATCTCTGCCCATGGCAGGGGATTTTTACTAGATGGTGTTTCAGGTCCTTTCCAACCCAAGCCATTATGTGATTCTTCAATTCTAATCAAGCAGATGGCACCAAGGAGAGATTTTAACCATCCCAAACTCCCAGCCACTCAACTAGCTAGATGCGTAATCCAACGGTATTGCATTCTATATGTTCATTTTGCCCAAACCACAACTCAACTGTGAGGTCTCAGCAAGGCTGTCACATGAAAAGACCCTCAGACCGAATAGTCCAACAGGGAAATCTACCTCTGTCCATCCCACATGTCCCAGCGTGGAGCCAATGTCTCTCCCCAGAACACAGAGAAATACAGCCTTGGAGTAATGCACCCCCCACTCCTGAATGGGCATTTCTATATTAGGAAAAAGGTTTCAGTTTACCTCTTGACTTTTTAGGAAGTTTAACTGGATAGTTCTATTTTTTTTTTCTCTTTGTAATTGGTTCAGTGCCAGGAGAGAAGCACTTTGTTGGACCTTGTCACTCTTTGTCAAAATCTGTACCCCTTTCTATTGGCCAAGTTCCAATAGACCCATCCTCAACCATTAAGTAGAAAAGGGGACAGAACAAAGGAACCAACGGCATTCTCGAGGTGTTGTAGCAGGTGAAGGATCTGTCCTTACACTGTTCTCATCTTTGGTCATTTGTTTTGTACTATTTCAGTTATTTTATTAAACCCTTTTGATTTTTCAAGACACACTCAACCATGCTGTCTCGCTAATTATTTTTCAGCCAACTCTGAAGAGGGCTGGACCCTTAGAATTCTTATGAGGTCTCACCTCCTTATAGACCCTCTCTGCTGGAGGAGGAGGGGTAGAAAGAACTATAAAGATGTCTACATTCACTCTCCTTTTCCCTCCTTATCACCTCCTGCAAAGGTTATAACTTGATGGTACCATGGTGTGCTTTGTTACCTGTATTAGTGAACAAATGAAGATGCCATTGCTATTCCATCAACATGAATGAGCCACTCTGTACTCCAGGATCATTGTCTGTGTTAGTCTATCTCTTGAGGGAGAATGTAACTGGATAGATGACAGCATGTTTACCACAAATATTTCCCAAACAACACTTTTATACTAAGAATGTGAAGTGAGTTTTATTAGGGCACCATAAATCAGAGGTTTTTCACTTCTGTCAAAAGATGATTGTATAAATTTGAAGTGGTATTTGAAATTTGAAGTGCTTAGGTTTAAAACAAAATTACTTATTAACCCCTGGTTTTGTGAAACATGGACAATTTGCAACTTAGTCTACTGCTTATCACTGCCGGGATAAGAATACATTTCATACAGGCCAGTCAGGTGCTTACTGCCTTTTTGGACAGTCCCAAAATCTGCACATCTGCAGGAGCAACAGAGAAGAACCAACCACATGCCAGCACATCTCCTGTGTTTTTCTGCCTTTGACTTCCCTAAAATCTGTATTTCACAAAGCTTGGCCTGAGCCAGAATGCTTCCCTCAGCTTCTCATGCAAATCTTCAAAGAGTTAACTGCAGTTCTGTGATAGGCACAAAGGGAACTGCTCTCTAGACCTGCAGAGAAACAACTGATGATAATTGACAGAGCTGGCTGTTCTTCAAAGGTTTCAAAATCTCCAGCCTCAACGCAAACATTTTTACTCTCACCATGGCCAAAACAAAAAAGGGAGCATAAAGAAATGCTGCCCAAAAAATAGCAAATTGGAAGTAGATTGATGTACAATGTCAGAATTTCATGAAAATATGACCTCCTTTATTATCCACTGCTTATTTTTTTAGACAAAAAGTTAGTCTGGCATTTAAATGCTACACTGATGAGAAGAAGGAAAAAGGTGAGGTAATTTCATAGGTTATATGAATGCTATGACATACTGTTTTGCATGACTACACTTTAATAGGTCTATTTTCAGCCATTCTTTGGCATAGATTATAATTTAAAAATAAAAAGTAATAGGAAAATGCACCTGCAGGTGGGCTTAAAACTTGTGTGAATTAGTGTTTAAGATATTACTCAATTAGTCTAGTTTTGAATTCTTTAGCATTTGTCATCCTATATTATGGTGCTTTATCAAATTTGTCTTCAGCTGATTTACACTGGACAATTGACCACATGTTCTAAACTGCAGACAAAGAATTAGGAGCTGTCCAAGAATTAGGAGCTGTTCCAAGCTGTCTTTTCTCTTCCTGTCCCAGCTCTCTGGGAAGGGTGACTGTGCCAAGGAAAGGTGCTGTGCTTTGAGAATGCCATCGCATGAGAGGAACAGTGCTGCACAGACCAGGTTGGGCTGTGCATGAGTAAGAGGGTATATCATTAAACATTTTGACTACATTCTATTAAATGGCAACTGGCTTTGAAACCCTGTTGTTTAATGGGAGCATCCATCCTAATTTGAAAAATCTTTTTGTCAAGGTGGAAAGCAAGCATGACAGAAAAAAAAAAAAGGTGACAAGCTCCAAATTTCTGTTTCTTCGGTGACTTGAAGATATTACTGCTCTCACAGGATTGCTTCTGCTTCATCTGAAAGTTGTCACACATATACAGGATAGAGAGCAGGACATTACAGAGATTATTAAACCCACCTCAGGGACAGTTTAAAATAATGTGAACTAAGGTCTGTGCATCTTCATCTGCAGGGACCCCAGCAGGGCAGGCATCTGTCAGATGATGCCATTATAAACTGCTGCAGCTAAATCAGATTATCTATCACTGTTCAGTAAGCTGAGAAATGTCAAGAAACATCTTCCTCTGGGATGATCTAAAGATTGCAGACCTTTCACATTTGCTATTTTAATTGCCTCTTCTGTGCATTTATTCAGGTGATTCCCTATTTCCTTGCCAATAGCTTGAGACATGGATTCAACACAATACTAACAAATCGAGTTAGGTAACAAATATCTGACGTGCTATTCCAAGGGCAAACACTACTGCAAAACCTGCTCTCAGAAAAAACAGTGGCTATGATCCATTAAACAGCTACAAAGTGCTCAGCTTTCCAAGTTTCCCAACTCAGGATGACAAATGGTGGTGTACTTCTGGTTACTACTTTTAAGACAAAACTCTCATCAAACAAAAAAAATAATACTGAAACTGACAATCCCACCTTGCACAAAGCCTGATGGCTGCTCTGGGCTGGTAATATCTGTTATAAAAGATGTTGCTTTCCTTTGTAAAGATTCTCATGACCTTTTGAACTAATTTGTTTGGCCTACTCCTATTTTAATCACATTTATTTGTAGGTAGACAGATTATTCCATGGTGATTGTAAAATACATCTGTGCTGATTTCCTTTTCCAAGGCCCCCTCTGTCTGTAATGTTAGAATGCATGTCTGGCTTTTGCCCTTTTCCATTTCTGAAAATTTTGGGAGGCCATGAATTCCTGACAAATTTCATTTCAAGACTTAACACCTAAAGGTACTCTGATAGCAAAGATGACAAGACAGAAGCCAATAGTACTGACACAAAACAGTTTTGTCCATTGTGCCAACATTATTAGGGCAAAATAAATCAAAAATTCTCTTTAGCCCTCCTTTTGTTCTATATATATTTATACAAATATTTTGTATTTTTTGAGCAGTAGCCAAATTAAGTTCTGCGTGAGTTTTGGCTGTTCTAATTTTCTCCCTGCCTAACCTTACAACACCCTTATAGTCCTCCTGAGTTTCCTGCAACTTCTTCCAAACATCATAAACTCTCTCTAGCTAAAGAGCTCTGAAGCTCTTTTCTCATGAAGAAACCTATGCATATAGGCCTAATTTCTCCATTTACCTGTTTCTTGTGATCATCATCAATCATAAAGTCATAGAATGGTTTGGATTGGAAAGGAACTTAAAGATCATTTAGTTCCAAACCCGGAGCCACAAGTAGAGAGACCTCACACTAGATGATCACATAAAGAAAAACCTGGACAAATGCAAGATAAAAATGACTGCCTAGTGTTTTGGAAATGTAAAGGCTTCAGTTCACTTTGATCATGATGTGCAAGGCTGAGCCCCAGCACTGGACCATCACTGACCCTTGTCCATCTATCTTTCCAGCTGGTCTTCTGCTAGATTTACTCAGCCAAGTAGAATAGCCTTCAATATCAACAACCCCAAACAAACTAAACATTTTTGAAATAACCCTGTTGAATACAGACTTTTAAATGAATAGGTTCCCTGTGCAATGCTCTTATCAGTCAATAGATTTCTCCTATAATTAGACTGGATTGCTTTATACTTTTCCTTTATAATAAGAGAAAGGAAAATTACTCCCAAAAAGCAAACACCCTCATCAAATAAGGTTTGTGTCAATTCATTATTCAAATGCAGAGAACAATTTGTGGATATTCACTACCTGTGTCCTACGCCTATCTAATATCAAAAGGCACCAACTGAATTTTATGCTTTGTAATTTGCAGTAAGTAGCTTGTATTTGTTTTGTATTAAAGCAATTTCATAAGCTATGTTAACTATGTGCAATGTTCAACAATAGCACTAACAATTGGAAAATGAGACTTTTAATGCTTAATCTAACTCTTAACACATTTCACAATTCAGATTCAAATTGCTTGTCAAGAATTTTAATGTACTAAAAAGTTATTCCAGACTAAATAGACAAGTCTTGCAGTCTCCAACCGTCTTCCAGTAGCAGAGAGAAATACCCTACCCTACCTGCTTCTGAGAAAGATCTATAGCACTGCTTGAAACTAAGGGATAAATCTCAGCCCCCCATAGTTTCTGAGTTCACAGCATTTGCCCATTTGTCTTCAAGCCCATTTTGATTACCTAATACGAAATTTTTATTCTGGCTTCAAACTCAAGGACAAATCTTTACTCTCTACTTTGGATGCTGTTTTCTAAGATAGAAGATTTCCTGTTATTTGATGGTTGGAAATTAAATTAGTTATGTGTTGAGCTAAAACTTTAGTGTTTCCACTTCATTTGTACTTGAGCAGTGGTGGAAGAAAGACAAGTTTCTATTCCAGTTTCTGAAACTGGTTGAGTATCAGAAATTATTTTTGCCCTAAAGAGGTTATGATGAAAATACATTAAAATGAATACTCAGAGAAGACTGAAGAGGCAAGGAATGTCTTTTGAGCAATTCTTATGACAGAAATTATGTGTAATTTAAAGAGAAAAAAGGAACCTAGATGACTGAAAATGAAAAACTGCTAATGATGATATTTCACGAGGAAAACAACAATCAACCAACAACAGGATCAACAACAAGAAGAAAAATTTCTGGATTTGGACTGACTAAGAATATTTTTATAAATATGTATGGTATACATAGAAAAAAACTCCATATGTATACACATACAGTCATAGTAGAGGTTTAGAATGAATATTAAAAAAAAAATTCTTCACTAAAAGTGTTGTCAAGCATAGGAACACGTTGCCCAGGAAAACAGTGGAATCACTATCCCTGGAAGTGTTCAAAAATCCCTTGGATGTGCCATTTAAGGATGTGGTTTAATGGCATAAATGATGGTGGTGCTGAGTTGCCAGCTGGACTTGATAATCTTTAAGGTCTTTTCCACCCCTAACTATTCTATATGTGTGTATATGTATATTTACATCACCAGTCAGCTATGGAAAACTGCCAAACCCAAACAACTTACCCTCATTAATTCATTCATCAATACAAACATCTTTTACATCCCTGTGCCAGGCAGTGAAAAATTATTGGCAAATCTAAAAAAAACCCACTGTAGTTTAAAGACATAGAAGCCCACAGAAGCCAGATTGTGGATGCCATTCTGTTTCTTCTCAGCCCACTTTTGGCATTTTAAATATTTTTATTGAACAGAGCAACCACAGGCTACATATAAAAGGCATGGGACACAAATCTTGGTCCTATTTGGAAGAAAAACAATGTATTTCTCTTTTTCATCTGACAGCAGCAGATATGTGAGCACAGAACATTCCTGGGGGTAGGGTGACACCCACATAAGCCAGCTCCTGTAAACCACTTTCCTCTAATAAGGGAAGGAAGACAGCATGCTTATAAGAGGAACAGCTATGGAAAACCTGAGAAAATTATTATTTTTCATTAAAAAAGTAAAACTGAGGACCAAACATTTAAGATAAATAGAAATATTGGACTAGGATGTGCATATTCTATCAACTTAATAAAATGTTTTGTTTGTATTGATTTACTAGTCTGAATTTGACATACTAGTTCAGTATCCAAAGTTCTAAAATAAAAGAAATCATTATGTTGTCTTTAAATTCTATTTCAGTTACACTAAGAGCACTAATCCAAAGCTTCAATAAAAGGCAATAATTAGAATGGCATTGACAATCTATAGAACTATTTATGTTATACCTCTCACTAAATCTGTTATGTAAGAAAACATAGCTTGGTATTTCATAAATACAATTTGACATTTATATTACCTCTAAAAATTAGAGCTACTTTGTTAAAACCTCTGGGATAATAACACAGTAGAAAAAATATTTGACATTGCAGTCAGATTTAGTGACAGGTTCAGTGATAATTTACACTTTGTACAAAATTAGCAGTTAGAAAGTATTTGACTTGAGACCCTTGAAAAATAGGAACCATCAAGCCTGAAAGAGAGCATTTTCTGAACAGAGAGGAGAGAACTCTCCTGGTCAGCTCTAATGATTGTGTCTCAAGGCTTCAATACTATAAGTCTCTGTTCTAAATGGAGCTGTAGGTTTATTACTTGCAATTGGCCAAGGAAGAAGCAATGGCCAGGAAAGTATTTTTTAGGAAAATTACCATCTAAAATTATTCTAGTATATGAAAAATGTTTCACAGATTACACTGATTTCCCATAGGGTTCTTCTAGGAGAAAAAACACTGACAATGTTCCAAACGTCTCATATTGACCCGCTAAGAAGGAAAAAACATTTAAAATAAAATTTCTGGCCTTATTTTTATTTTCTTTTTCATAAAGATTAAGTTCATATAGCAATATATTTTAGAATTTAAAGGTAACACCCCCCCCCAAAAAAAAAAAAAAAATTAGTT
>VZUI01039350.1:0-14061 GCA_013401135.1 Cettia cetti
CCATTCCTTCCCGCCGCCGCTGCCCGCCGCCCGCTGCCGCCGCCCGGCCCGGCGGGCTCCGCGGAGTTCCGAGCGGCCGGAGCCGGAGCCGGGCGCTCAGCGCGTCCCCTCGCACATGTCCCGGGCGGCTCCCGGAGCGGCGGCTGTCTCCGGGGGCTCTCCTCTGCTCCGGCGGCTCGCAGCTCCTCACTTGCTCGCCGAGAGGTGGGGATTGGTTTATCCGAGCGCGGAATAAAGGAGGAGGAGGGGGAGGAAATATCTAAGCCATTGAAGAGGGGGGCCTGAAAAATCCCCCCCTCCTCGCCGCCCTCTGGTCCGGGTTTGCAATAGGTCGGCTCCGCCGCGCCGTGCCGAGCAGCGCTGGAGTGTGCGTGGTGTCTGTGCCGGCTCCGCTCCCCCCGCCTCGCCGGCTCCTGGGGCCGCGGCAGCAGCTGGGGCTTTTGGGGGCGGCTGAATCAGAGCATAAAATAAAGTGGAAAAAAAAAAAAAAGCTAAACCCAAGAAGAAGAAAAAAAACCTGCGCAGGATCCGCCTCGCATACGACATCCACTTTGCATGAGAAAGGTGAAGCTGACACGGTGATTACTTTCCAATCACTCGGAACGCCTTGAAACCTCCTTAAGGACCCCTACAGGTTCTCCTTGATCGGCACAGATTAGAAAATGCCCCGTTTGTTTCTCTCTCCTTCTCTGTCTCCTTCCTTTCTGCTTTCCCTCCCGTTGCCCTCTGTTGAAAGTTTAACGAGCCCTTTCTGTGGAAGGCGGCAGCCTGCCCTCCCTCGCCCAGGTAGGAAGCCGCGGAGAGCGGAGCCTTCAGACTCCGAGTCTCCTAATAAGAGGGTTGAAGGTGGTGCCTCCTTGACTGCCGTGATTGGAGGGGGGCAAAGCTTCAGCAGGGAGGATGTGGGGAGGAGGATGCATTTTATGGCGAGTGCTATAAACTCCTCGCTGCCAGGGTCATAAAATATGGTTGCTTTCAGCCTGGAGTCTCAGCTTTTTTTCAAACGTCGTGCTTTGTCTCGAATTCCTAAATGAACGGGACAGGCAGGATTGCTGGAAAAGTACCTGATTATGGTTTTAATCACAGCATGGCATCACTCGAAAAGTAGCTTGGTTTTTGGGGTTTTTCCCCCCTTCCTTAAATAAGAAATGCTAAGAGGACGAGAGACATACCCTTGGGGAAGTTACTTCATCCACTATAGAAAAGATACTTACAGATTTTTGGAGACGGGAATCGTTCTAAACTGAGTTGTGTTTACTTTTAAAGTTAAGCTTTGAGATTTATTTTGCTTATTGGTCTCTGAGAGCTAGAGAAGGAGGAAGTTAAATCCCCAGCCAAACTACAGCTCGCAGTTTTACAGACGGAAAAGGAGCACAGTGAGCAGAAGTCAAAGATTAGCTCTGCTCAGCTCCCCCTTCCCCCGCCCGCCCGCCCCCCTTTGAGCTCAGTTTTAGCGAACATATTAATGAAGAAGGAAAATCTCTCTTTCATTTCATTCATGCTCACCCACACAAACCGGGCTCCTCTCCATTAGCGCCTGTTTCTTATCGGAAAGAGCACGGATTCTCCTGGAAACTCCCAAATCCCGCAGGGTCACAGTTAATACCCCACAGCCCTACAGAGGAAACTGTTGGCTTCCTCGGCTGTGATAAGGGTGAAATGGATCCAAGCAAGGACAACAATCCAGGGCTAGTGTTTGTCTCTGAAAGGCCCCAAGATGTGGCCAGCTCTTGCCAAGGAGTAAAAGCCATCACAAAAATGTGCCTTGAACAGCGAGGTCCTTCCCGTGGCTTTTCAGTGATGATATTTATAAAGTGCTGGTCTCAGGGACCGACCTCTGCTTGGACACTCTCAGATTCCTCAGGGAATGTTTCAAAAGCAGGCAGTGCTATGAGCAGAAAAAGAGCTTTATTTATTTTAGTGTGTCTGTGTGTGTGTGAGAGAGAAAGGGTGTGCTGGGGCATTTCCATTCTTCATTAATCTAAGCCTGTTTTCTTAGTATTTGTATTCATCCTGATTCCCCTTCTAGAGAGCTCAGCTGGGGGTAGCAGGGAAGTGTGGGGAAAGCTTTTTCAAGGGACAAGCAAATTCTGCTTTAAAAAGTAGAATTTAAATAATAATAAAAAAGTAGAATTTAAATAATGCATAACAGGCACATATTCAATGTTTGTTTTATCCAGCTGGACTGTTTGGGAGCCGGATTTTCCTTCTTTTTTTTTCCAACTAATATTTTTGTAAAGCGTATTCTATCACCGTTGACATGAAAGTAATCTAGAAAAAATACATGATATAAAACATGGCCTTTTTCCTCTGTAACACTGATAGCAACCTTTTTCTCCTAAGAGGCAGAAAAGAAACACAAATGAAAGTGAGAAAAAGAAAGGGGGGAGAACCTCCAACCTTTGTAGTTGTGCCTCTCTTAATTGATCTTTCATGTGCCAATTTAAATCAGCCTTGTTTTTCTAGCCATTATTTTAGCCAGTGCATCCTGCTATAGATCATTTATTTTATTTTCTATATTTTTAAAGAGCTATCTCCAAGTATCGCCCATTGAATGGGCCTGAGTCCGTGAGAGTAACAAACAGAACATTATTATAGAAAAATGAGAGTGCTGAGAAATCAGCAACTGGAAGATACCTCTGTAACTAATAAATGAAAAGAGCCTTTTGAAGGCTCCAGCTGAAAAGATATTTTATTTTATTTTTTTTCTCCTGTGTGTGGGATTTGAGATGTGTGATTCTATGGAGCAGCCAGGCACCCCTGCTGCTAGGCCCTGGCTAGGAGTTGGCCCCCCTCTGGCAAATGTTATGGAGAATTGGGAGGAATTTTATGGCTGTCTTTTCCCTCAGCTCTTTTTTCTTTTGTCTTCTTTGAAGAATGACTTTAGACATTTTATTTACATATTTAACCATGGATGAAAGAGGAAAAAGAAAGCATTTGGGCCGTTGTGGGAATAGTGATATGTTTAAATTAATGGAAATCTTATTAGGCTTCTAAAATTTTAAGCAAAAGATTTTTAATGAAACTTTATAATTAAACATGATTTCAAATAATGTGCCAACTCACAGGAAGGATGCATTTCTCCCTCTAGCTATCCATCTCCCCACCTCCCAAAAATGTGCAGAGGAATAATCTCTATCTTAAAGTCCAGCTCTTCTTCTGTCCCGTAAGGAAAAGATTTAAAAACTTGAATATTTAATAAGGCATGTGATAATTCAAACCATATCTAAATATTTCTTAGGTAAAGCAAACCATAAACGAGCCAGGGAAAAAAGAAACCAAAAAAACAACAAATCAGCCCTGGTCCCTGCAATGGCAAAGTTTCATGCTGGATAATCTATCACAGTGGCAGCAGAATAAAACACTTTGATATGGCTGATGGTGAAAATCAAAGATGCATCCATTCTATCCGTGTTAGAGTCGTTGGAAATTACAGAGCCAGGCAAGGTTTTCTGAAATGGGATTAAAGAAGACCCAAATAATCCATTTGAGAGCAAATGTTCTGAGACTTCAGCAGTAAAGAGAAATGGAAGGAGCAGCTCGGGGAGTTGAAGAGTTAATTAGAACATTAAAGATTTTTAGTAGAAGAGTTTAAATTACTTAGGAGGAACAATGGTGTGTCATGACAGAACGTGAACTGATATTGACAATCTTATATTTAAGAAGTCTGTAGCTATAACTGATTTTCAGATTTAATATTTCTGGCCAGCCATTTATTACACAAAAAAAATAGAGATCAGTTTAATGTTAATCCCATTCAATAATCCTATTCTCATCTATATGTTTTACACATTCATTCACTTTTTAACTCACACGTTTTACTCCAGTAATGAATTCTATTTATATATTAAAAACACAGATAGTAAAGCATATATATGAAAAAAAATGTTTGCCATACAGATAACTGTGAAAGAAAAGGATCACACACACAAAAGGAAAGCTGATAGCTATTCTAGCCATGTTATAAGCCTGTATTTCTTACTGAATTTCCACTAGATATTAATAAAACTGAATGGCATGCAGAGAAATGTTTATTTTCTAAACCAAATGGGTTTATTTGTTCCTAGCTACAGAATCTTTGTAGCAGTTTTCCTCCAAAATTTAAGTAAACATGTCTGCCTAATAGGACAGGCACACTGAGAAATATTCCCATGCAAGTGCGAATCTGCACAATGCACAAAAGTTTTAATTGCCTTAGAAAGGCACCACCACCAAGAGTTAAAAGAATTAAAAACAAAAACAAATCATAAATGGATGAGTGGCTTGTATAGTATTGCTCTAATACAATTTAGCTGGCTATTTTAAGGGCACTTCCCTTGAAATGTGGTTTGAAATATTACCAAAGGTTCGACGGGGTGCATTAGTGTGAATTGCAAATCAGAACATTTCTTTAATCCCCTTTTCATGGCCTGGCTTCGGATCAGTGGCATCTAAGGGACTCCCCACTGCTTCTGGCTCAGGAGGAACCATTCACTGGGGCAGCTTCCCTCCTCTATTCCCACAGTCCAGAAAACAACACCACAGACAGACACCCTCCAACTAAATTAGATTAAACTCCTTCTCTTCCACAGCACATTAGCCTTTTCACTGCCCAAGACTCATTATTCAGCTACTCCTAATTTAAAGATACAGTATTTTTCTGCTCTTAGGAACAAAAACAACGAACAAAACTAATGCCAAAGCAGGGAAAAAAAGAAAATTCCTGGTCAGAAATAAACCTGATAATGCCACAATTACATAAGGGCAGGAGAATATCCTTCTCCCTTATACTTTAATATTGCAGGAATATTATAATTTTAAAGCACAGGTCGCAGCAGAAAGTTCTACAGACACTGAAACAAGAACAGGCTCAGTAGAAAAAGAAAATGCACACAGATTTTCTTTTCTTATAAACACCATTTGACAACCTTCATTCACCAGTCTTTCTGCACGTACTGCCTATCTTGCAGCCAAATCTAGGCCTGTAAAGGCATAAACAGTGAAAACTGCAGATGATAGCAAGTATTAATTAGTTCTCTTGTTGTCATTTCCCCCCTTATTTCCGTCCCTAACTTCTCCACTCCTCCTTTTCAAGGTAAAACCAGACTTTCACAGCCTCTGCCATTGGGGTCTGAGTGTGCACTTGCCCACAAGCACAAACTCAGCACAGCAAATTCAGCACAGCACTCTGCAGGAGCAGGCAGAGCCTGGGCCAGTGTGCCCCTGCCCACAAGCACAAACTCAGCACAGCAAGCTGAGCACTCTGCAGGAGCAGGCAGAGCCCTGCCCCGCTGTCCCTGGGATCTCTGGGCTCTGATTGCCTCGGCTGCACTCCCACTCCTGGGCAGGATTGCACCCAATCCCTGTGTACACCTGGAGGTGCAAAGGAGAGCACTGATGCTCTCTGCCCACCAATAGCTCTGATTTAGGAGGGAATGAACCCCTGTGCTGCAGGAGGGTCTCCTGCTGGTGGCTGTGGGTGCCTGGGTGGCCGAGGAGGCCGAGGGCGCCGTGGTTTGTCCCAGCACCAGGGCAGGGCCTGTCCCTGTGTACCACACCTCCACCCCTGAGCTCAGGTTTGGGCTCCTCAGGACAGGAGAGACTCTGAGGGGTGCAGCCTGTCCAGAGCAGGGTCTGGAGCAGCACCTGCTGAGGAGCTCCTGTAGTGTTTCATCCAGCAGCATCCCTTGGGATGCAGTCGATGTGTCAGTTCCCTTTGTCCTTTCATTACTTTGCTGTGTTTCTGTGCTCTTTGTCACCTCAGAAGACCATTTGCACTTGGCCATGTCGGTGGGTTTCGACCTTGAAGCAGAGAACAATTTAATTTTATTAGTAACTGGGAAAGCTGACTCAGTGGTGACCCTGCCTCTGTTAGAATCACACAATCACGGATTGTTACGCTTGGCAAAGGCCTCCAAGATCATCGAGCCCAACCAATGGGTTTAAGATGATTTGGAACACAAGCTAAGGTTCCAGACCTGTCTACGTGAGCCCTCATGGCTCCTCATTCACTCTGATTTATGCTGCTGTCTTGAGGTAATTTTCATTTGTGTGGAATAATAACAGTATCAATTTTAACCTTTAAGAATCCTTGACACAGTTCAGATCTGAGCCAAAATTTAGCAGGTCAAAGATTCCCATATATACAGGGTATTCCCCACAGGAATATGTTGTTCCCCCATTATTTACTGTGATATATTGAGGAAGAACCAACCCCAGGACAGCTTTATGTCCTAGCCCTCTGCTAGAGGGCACTGGCAGAGACTGGATATCTGCTGGAGCCTGGCCCTTTTTACATTCTTAGGTAGCAGGAACGCATGGTGTGGGTTCAATCATTGCTGTGAGTCGCCCTTGCACATTCTCCATCTGGCATTTGAATTTTAAGAGTGTGATGGCAATCACACACTCTCTGAAGGAAGCATGAAAAGTGAGGAATTGAAATGCCATTGTTTGGAATGCTATTTATTATTTCCAGATCACAAAAAAGAGATGCTCTGCGTGGGTTGCATGTGAGAGGCACAGGAGGGACGGAGCCAGCAGTGAAGGCAGGCATGTCACATTTCCCAAAATCAGCACAAAGGTCACATTTAAAAGTGGCTGGTGTGTTTCTAGTCCAGCCTTTCCCTCACCTGATGACACTAAAACTGAGCTGTAGCCCCTCTAATCTCAATGCCAGGCTGCAGGACAAGGCTCAGGCTGAGCTTGGGGCCAGAGTGGCTGTTGGCTGCTTGAGCCCCACATTCACTCACAGCCTAAAGCACAACCCATGCCAATGGCACCACATCCAATCTCTTTTTTATCCTCATCACACACAACGTGGCCAGGCTGTACTTCCAGAGCAGGAGTTTGATAGAAATGTTAAAGCATTTGACAGAGAATCCATGGGCTCCAACCCACAAACTGCCAGCGTGGGACAGAGTGAGGCACAGGAAACTGAACAGTGAGGTTGCACCAGTATGAAATATGGGGAGGAACTGTTGCATCTAGATCACTCTTAGATGTTCAGAAGTCTTTTTTCCTATTTAAATTATTATTATATGGAAGTGATTAAAACACAGTGGGAGGAAAGACCTGCTCAGTCTGAAATACCTGTATCAGACAGGGAATGCACAGACAACAGCTTGGTGAAGTATAATGAGATATTACTGCTGGAAACGTCTCTGTGTCCTCCGGCCCCTTGTCGAACTTTGTGCTTTTCCTGTCTTTAAATGGAGGATTTTCTGCTGGCTGAAGGTGGACGGGAAGAGCCCGGACACAGCAGTGTTGGAATGCCCCATGGCTCCAGGAGAGAGGGATCAGAGAACTCAGACATTTGGGAAGATACTGCCAGAGCTTTCTAGATTCACTGCCAGTTCAGTACACACATATTTGAGTTTGGCAACCTCCTGTTCAAGAGCACAGGAACACTGGTTCATGCTGCACACATTAGGCAACCATGTATACAGAACCAATTCAAAGCAGCTGTTGGAGACCAGAAAATTTAGGGGAGCTATAGGGTGAATTCCTCCATCTATACTTTTTTTTTTTTTTTTTTTGAAAGTGGGAATGCAAAGGAGGAGGGAATGAAAAATTGATACTGCTCTGTGCTCCAGATGAAAGAACAAACATAATTTTATTTTCTTTAATGACTGTACTGGATTCTGAAATTAAACCCAGCGGGTAAAAAGATCCTGTGCAGATTTCAAAAGAGATCATGTAGTCTGTCCATGTGCTAAGGCAGGCACATTTTTTAAGCCCTGCCATGTTCTGTAAAACTGAAAAAGGGTTATCCCTGTAAGCATTCTGCTTTTCAAAGCTGTCTCTCTCCCTCCACCTACCCCAAGTCAGTGGATATTCCAAATAAATGTCATACTAACTTTAAATGTCATTTTGTGGTTCCTCCCTCTAAGTTTAGAAGGAGAATTGCTGTATACTCTGCATTAAATATTATTAGACCTCAACATACAGACAGCACGCCCTTTTTTTTATCCTCTCAGAAGAACCAGACAGAAAAAGAAGCCAAAAAACAAACAAAAAACCCCCAGCCATATAAATAACCGAATATAATCCCCAGTCCAGATTTCAAACCAATTGAACTGAGAATAGCTAACCTTGGCTCTGAACTCTCTCCAGCTGCAGGTTAATGCAGTTAATTGCAGAGCACCTGGTCTAAGCCTCAGGTACATGAATCATCGCAGCAGCACACCTTTCAATCTTTCATTCTTCTGCGATGGCCCGGGGCAGCTGACAGCGCTGCCGCAGCTTTGTTCCCGGTGGGTGTGCCGGGCGCTGTCAGCGCTCCTGACACGCACCGAGGCTGCTCCTGCCAGCTGCGTGTGTACCTGCGGGGCTGTGCCTCGGGGAGCCTCTGTGCCCGTGCCCACTGAGCGCTGTGCCGGGCTGTGCCGGGCTGTGCCGGGCTGTGCCGGGCTGTGCCGGGCTGTCCCAGGCCGTCCCGGGCTGTGCCGGGCGATGCCGGGCTGTCCCGGGCTGTCCCGGGCTGTGCCGGGCGATGCCGGGCTGTCCCAGGCTGTCCCGGGCTGTGCCCAGGCTGTCCCAGGCTGTCCCAGGCTGTGCCCGGGCTGTCCCAGGCTGTCCCAGGCTGTCCCAGGCTGTGCCCGGGCTGTCCCAGGCTGTCCCTGGCTGTCCCAGGCTGTCCCAGGCTGTCCCGGGCTGTCCCGGGCTGGGTTGGCTCCCTCGGCTCCTCCGGGCTCCCGCAGCCGCCGAACAATCACCCGAACGCCGCCAGCGCATCCTCAGCGCAAGCGGGGCAGAACAGGCTGGCTCCGGAGCGTGCGGGCGTGGCTGCAGAGCAGTGAGTGTGGCACCTGCACAGGTGTGCTCTGCTTGCACTGCTCGGAGCACAGCAGCATCCCCGTGTCCGTGTACACACACTGCTCAGCCCTCAAACACTAGGCCAGTCCTCTCCTGCTCTTTCTTAACTCCCCAAGTGAACTGCTCAGCCCTCAAACACAAGGCCAGTCCTCTCCTGCTCTTTTTTAACTCCCCAAGTGAGCTGCTCAGCCCTTCAAACACTAGGCCAGTCCTCTCCTGCTCTTTTTTAACTCCCCAAGTGAACTGCTCAGCCTTTGTCCATGTTCTTGGATGCAGATTTGTTTACACATCAACAGCAAAAAGGCTAACTGAATTAACTGTTTACCTAAACACTGTAATGTAGATGCCTATAACATATGTACAGCCATGTGTGTTTTATAAATAAATACCTATGTGCACATGTGTCAGGAACTGAAATGCCCACAGGGTCTTTTGGTAAGGGTGAACTACTTGTAGATACTTGAAGTTCTTGGTAGTCTGGGATTGATTATGTTGCGCTTATTAAAGTGGTTTGCAGCTTTAAACTGGTAAATATAATTTGAAAAGGGCAGGACAATGTTTTGAAAATAGTTGGTCAGTGCTTTGCACAGACATAGCTCTGAAAGCGCAGTTTCATTTATCTCACCAAGCATTAACTGAACTGCATCTCTACACGGGTGTAATAAATTGTGTCAACTGCTGGTGATGCACAGCTCAGGAACACGAAACTGATGGATCTACAGAAGGTTAGTGAAGAAAAGTCATGAAGAAAAGGCAAATGAGCTGTATTGAACCTGTACTTTACACACTGAATGGCTGTTTGTACAAAAATGGCACTGTAAGAAGGACAGTCTGGAAATTATAAAACCACCCTCTTTGGCAATACTGAGTCCTTGTTTGTTTGATGTGTGTCAGCACAGATTAGGTTACTCCTTCAATTACACACAAATAACAATCAGACATTGTCACAACAATCTCGATGTCGTCATCTTTTCCATTGTAACATTCCACTGCACTGGCTGGCAAACTACCACCCAAATATCAAAGTACTCACTCCCAAAGATTATCATTTCAAGCTACTTATTTTCAGTCTGCCTGATACTCTTGCTTTTTGCCTCTTGCTTCATTAAGTGTTCCTACATATAATGAGAATATTACAAGTGTAAAATACTGAATCTCTGGTTTCATGGCTTTTGATGTTTTCTCTGTCCAAGCATTACAAAGGAGCAGACCCAAGGGAAGTGTGAACCAAGCACTGCAAGCCCCACGAGCAGGAGCCTTCTGAGGGACTGGGATGCCTCTCAGACAAAAAAAGGCCAAAGCTGCTGCCATGGAAGTCAACATCAGAACTCTTGCTGACTTCCACAGAGTCAGCACTCTGTAGCTGGAGAGGTCGTGTTCAAATGCAGCTTTGGATCCGACAGAGGCAGCACGGCTCCAGGGTGAGTGACAGATCCAGAAAAGCAGGGCATGCAGCTCCCCTCCCAGGCCACAGAGGAGCTCTCTTAGAAACAATCATCTCTGTCTGTGATGCTTGGGTGAGGACAGATCTCTGATAACCTGCAGGAAAAGCGGGGTCTCCACCCCAATCTATGGATAAGATTTAGGGAATCAAAAGGGTTTCCATAGTTACCATCAGTCACTAATCTGATCAATATTTGAGCAATGTCTGAGGTCATTACGGTGTACCTTCCTCCTGTGCAGTCAGCATTGGCTGGTTCAGCTGGGTGGGGCAGTTCTCCCTGTGCTGCAGGGACACAGGTGTGCATCCCTCCTGAATGACAGCACAACCCAAATCATGCAATTCATTATCTGAAACTGCCTACTGGAGTTCAGGCATAACTCCTCTGCTGTAAATCCACACCATCTCTCTGAACGAGGCCTGGGCAGCCCTTCAGCCTTTTAAGTAATGCCAAAGTGATCCACAGTGGAGAATTTCACTGTCAGAAAAAGGGTCTCTCTTAAATTCTGTCTGTAAAACAGAATATATTAAAAAGAAGCCATTCAAAGTTCATGATATAAATGGGGAGTTGCTCCAGCAATCCTAATTTTCTTCTGTTATGGACTTCAGAATTTGCTTTTAATGTTTTCACTGTCCTTGGTTCAGGGTTTATTAAAAATTCAACTTCAAATTCAGTTAGATGATAGTTTATGTTATTGGAGTAAATACAGATTTAGCATCAAATTGGTAACTTATTTTCAGTTTCACTTAACCATGTCAAAGCAGGGAAACAATACAGTCACCATCACCTCCCCATTTCTACTTGCCCCAGGTACTCCTGCAGAACCTTTCTTTCAGTTCTAGAACAAATGTTAATAAAATCTCAGAGGTAAAGCAGAGGACAGACCCATCCCTTCTTCACTCTTATGATGAATGTTTGCTGACACAGGTCATAAACTTTCTAACATTCATTCCAAACAACAGCCTGCTATTACGTGTGGGGGTGTCTGCAATGGGGAAAGGGAAGAGGAATACTTGCTTTTGTTCCTATGGTTCAGTTTGATTTTATTACTATTATATTACAGTGTCTGGCTTGTTTGGGGGTTCTTTAAGAGGGAAACAAAAGAAGCGTGGACCTAATTTTGTTTGGCTTCTAATCTTTTGCCAAATGAATGAGCTGGAAGCGTTTTATCCTGACAAAATATGCTCTGAGCTGTCAGAGCTCTGACTCATCTGCTGCTGTCCAGTCTCCCTTGAGAAACAGTTTTGTGTAGCCAGGGAAAGTTTTGGTCCATGGAGTATCTGTAGATCTGTTTTATTACTGGAGACACTTTGGGGCTGGGATCCCCCTGCCCTGTGAGGTGGCAGCACAGGAGAGCCCCGAGTTCCTGGGTGAGTCAGGTAATCAATCACTGCAAACAACACGTCCCTACAGACAGGATTTAATGAGAAGAATGAATGGAGCCAGAGAAGCCCCCAGGGACAGATGAGCCTACTTCTCATTTTCTGTTTATTAAAACCATTCATATCAATTTGTCATGTGGAAGCATTTAGTTCATTCAAGCACAAGTGTAATTTAAAAGTCTTATTAATAATACTTTAAATACAGACTGTCAGATTCCTTATACACAGGTGAGAAGGGAACCAGAGGGGCAGCTTATGATGCCACTATAAAATGTACTAAACAATGGCTCAAAGTTACTTTTTCTGTAAATTCTCTGAAGCCAGAGTAGTTGCAGAAGGCATGAATTTAGGAAAGCACTCCAAAGGCTACGTATGAACTACTCTGAAGTTGTCTCTTTTTTTGTTTTTAATCAGTTTTCTGAGATTTATCTTTCTATTTGCTCTAATTGGCAGTGAACTGATTTCAAAACTTGTAAGAGTTCCTGGAAAACTCAAGAAGTTTGTTGGATTTTTTTCTCAGGATGAGAAGCACCTTGCAAGCTCTTGCACTGGTGGAAGCAGAGATCAGCTCCTGGCTAAGTGCACTGGCTGCAAAGATGAGGTCTCCTTATCCCTGGAGCTGTGAGGAGCCAGGGCACAGCCCTGCCTCACCAGGCAGGACTAGGTCACCCCACTGACAGCTGTGGGCATTGCCCTTGGGAGAATTTGCTCTTTTTGAGACCTTTAACAGCGAAATGTATCCAAAAAGAGCCAATTGCTGAGGAACTGTCAGGCTGCTTCTGTGCACACGCCCTTGTGCAAAGTTCATATTGGGATGAGGTTTGACTCAGTGTTCTGTCTCTGAACTGGACTGTGCCTTTGGGCTCTGGCCAAAGCCTGCTGGAATGAGGGTCCCCTCATTCCTTGAACTGTCTCTAAATGTGCACTCCAGAGTGTGACAAACATCTGGTTGTGAACTCTGGGAGTGCAATTGCCAAAGAGCAGGCTGAGATGCAGAAGAGAAGTTTTCCTGGTGTGGCCTTGGCGTTGCCTTTCCCTCTCCCATTCATCACCAGTAATCCAGACTCTTAGCCCTGGCATAACATCCATCTTCACATATGTAATTAGTATCACACCTACAGGCTCTGTTTCTTTTAAATAATCCTTTGATGAATGCTAGAGATATTAAGCATGTTATTAGGAGGAGATGGTGCTTAGAAGAAGGAAAAAAATGCTGTGCTTCCTGGCTGCTTTGTTCTTTTGAATTATTACACGGTAGAAAAAGAAAACAAAACCTTTTCTCTCTTCCAAAAGAATATACAAAATGCTGCTATGGATTCGATTGAACTGTTCCAGGTTCCTGTAGTTACTAAAAGTCTAAGGCAGAATGGAAAGACAACCTCAAACTCTCAAAATATTCAATAAACTCATGGTCCAGGACCAGCTCAGTACACGACAGCCTATAAACCTCGAGGCTGGGAATTGAAACAACCTCTTGGTATGAACGGCCAGACCAGACCTCCCTCCTTAAACTCAGCAACTACAGTACCTGGTAAAGTTTTATGGCCCTAACAAGGTCTTTAACAAATTAAAGCCACTGGAACCAGGACTTTGTTCTTTCTTTTCAAGCTGCCCACCTTCCCATTCCTATCCAGAAATGCCACTGCCCAAGGGATGGTTTTAATTCAGGTCCCAGAATGGTACAAAGCTCAGTGTTCATACAGTAAACCTTTCAAAGAAGAATTTAAGTTTACTGGAGTTGTTTAATTGTTGTAGAAGCTCTGCCGTTTTAAATAAAGACTTCTGTCATTTTTGTATCTTTGTTATAATTGACTAAATCTATTAGAATATATTCATAGCTGAGGGAAGCCTGGGATCCCTGTGACTGCACTTATATTTGCATTATTTATGGAGCAACAAGAACTAGATAAGGCAGAGAAATAAGATCCTTGATCATCATCTCCTTTGATCATCCCCCTTCCCCCACTGCATGCACAGAGCACACCATGGAGGTATTCTGGTTCAGAACTGGGGTTCCACGAGCCCTTCCAGGAACTCCACACCAAAATCCTGCTTTGAGCCTTCACTGCGGGTGATTCTGCTGGCTGTGGCAGCAGCAGTGTCAGGTATCAGCCTGAGGGTGTGAGCCCACAGCGCGGTGTGCGCCGCCCCGGGCCGCCCTCCTGCCCACGACAGGGCACCCCAGGAGCAGCGCAGGCAGGAGGAGAAGCACAAATGATCAGCCCAGGGTCACTCTGAGCTGCTCAGGCTCAGGACCTGCCTCAGTTCAGGTTCCCAGCAGCTCCCAGCAGAGCCCAGCCTCTGCCTGCTCCTGAGATTCCTGGGCAGTGCTGCCCACGGTGCTGTGGAAGTTCAGGCATTTTCTTTCTCTTTCTCTTTCTCTTTCTCTTTCTCTTTCTCTTTCTCTTTCTCTTTCTCTTTCTCTTTCTCTTTCTCTTTCTCTT
>VZUI01039357.1:0-32358 GCA_013401135.1 Cettia cetti
TTTTTTCCTGTTTGTTTTGTTTGCTTGTCTTTCTGTACTACTACATTTGTTTATTTTAATATTCCTAGTAAAGAACTGCTCTTCCTATTCCCAAATCTTTGCCTGAAAGCCCTTAATTGCAAAATTATAGTGATTTGGAGGTAACAGGGGTTACATTCTCCATTCCAGGGAAAACTTCAGTTTCTCCTGGCAGATACCTGTCTTTAAATCAAGACATACACAATCCAAAATTGGGGATGAAGGTATACCACTAGGCCTAGATGAGACTTTGCCTGTACAACAGATGGAAATGCTTTCAGACTCCTTTGCAAATGGAGAAATTTGTACTTCAGTCAAAGAGAGTGCTTGGAGAATGCAGTTTATACCCTTCAATTATCTGAGGAATAGTTCAGAAGAAGCTGAAGTTTTGACAAAGCTGGACATAAATGTTTGATACTCACATAGTGAGGAATATGTTGCAGCGTTTTAACTTCAATTCTATGATTATGCTATTTTGTATCTCTACAGTCAAAAGGATGAAGTACTATTCTGCAATTATCCATGATTATTGGAGTTTTCTGCCTGCTTCTTTGTCATGGTTTAACACTGGCCCAGTTCCTGGCATCCATGAAAGTCTCTCACTCACTTTGACCTGCTATGGTGGAGGAGAGGGAAAAAAAATTAACCAAGGGGTTATGAGCTGGAAAAAGGACTGGGAGAAAATACTCCCAGGGCAAAACAGACTCATTTTAAAGTTGCAAAGAGAGTTTGTTACTAACGAAGTCAGAAGAGGGTAATGAGAAGTAAAATAAGCCCTTAAAACAACTTTTAAGCCCTTAAAACAACTCCCAGTCCCTCCCTCCCTCCCATGGACTGTGCAGGGAGACTGAGCATGAGGGTTTGGTCAGTTCATTACCTGAAGTTTTCTTCTGCTGCTCCGGGAGACCAGTCCTCCCCCTGTGAGACTGTAGGGTGCCTTCCCAGAGTTCTTCGTGAATTTCTCTAGCATGGCTCCAATCTTAGGAGAAGTAGTGCTCCCAAAAATGCTGCAATGTGGGTCCCTCCCATGGGCAGACAGCTCTCCCAAAACTACTGCAGTGTGGGACACTCTTCCATGGGGTGCAGCCCTCCAAGGACAGGCTGCTCCAGCCTGGGAGCAGGGCCTTCTCTCCACTGGGTCTCCCCCCGGTCACAGCCTCCTCCAGGCATCCACTGTGGGTGGATCTCTGCATCCTCTGAGGATCCCCATGGGCTGCAGGGGCACAGCTGCTTCACCATGGATGGCAGGGGAATCTCAGCTCCAGTGCCTGGAGCACCTCCTGCCCCTCCTTCACTGACCTTGGTGTCTCCATGTTGTTTCCCTCACATGTTCTCACCTCCTCCTCTGCTTTGGCCAGAAGAAAAAACTGTGCACCACTTTGTTTTGATTTTCTCCTTAAATATTTCTCAGAGGCATTATCAACCTCTCTAATTGGCCCAGGCTTGCCTAGCAGCATGTACATCCTCAGAGCTGTCAGGGATTTGCTCTGCCAGACATGGTGGAAGCTTCCAGCAGCTTCTCACAGGAGCCACCTCTGTGGCCCCCTGCTACCAAAAACCAGGCTGAGCAAAACCAATACACTCTTTTACTAATTTGGGTTAAGTTTTCGGAGAAAGAGATAATGCCTCAGGCTTGCTCCCTAGATGGAAGGAATAAGACATTTGAAGTTTATCTTGACCCTTCAGGTATTATAGTAATCCACTCTAATGTATCCTTGAGGGTTCTGATTGCATCATTCCTTTTGTAGCTTAAGATAAGTAATACTATATTACTAATGAAAATAATTCTATCTAACTTTTTCTCTGTTACCAAAAGTCAAAGAACACTAGACAAAGATGGTAAAAAAAGACAGTAATATTAGACATTTTCCACGCACAGGTTTGCATTCTCTTTGGAGACTGGATAATCTTCATTTGGTTCTCCTCTACAACCCTATAATAGTTAATTAATGTACCCAAAAAGTCTTCTGCACTTGGTGCTTGAACAATAATGAAAAATCAAAAGGAGAGAAGCAGAACAAATAAGTAGCATGGGTAATGAACTAACCTTGTTCTTTTAATTTCTTCTTGAGATATTTACATTTGGAAAGAAGTAGATTAGAGCAGTCATGTGATAGCTATTAAAAAAATACAAAAACAAACAAACCACAAAAAACCCAGAAATAAACTTCAAATCTAAATGATGGAGAAATTTAGAGTGGTAGGAGAAGGAATTAAGACATAGTCATTGTCTTTTTGACACTGAACCTTTGACTATACCATGTAGGCTGGGGAAAGGATTGCCATTTAAGAAGATATTTGAAACAGAAAAAAGGGAAAAAATTCAATATCAAACATATATGCAAATTAATAAGTATTGGTGACTTGAGAGGAATGTGCTATTGTGTTGTGAAAAATATGAGTAAAAGAGAATAGTTCTATCAAGGTCATGGAGTTAGTAAGGGACTGAAACATATGAGACTTCAGCATGAATTTTCATGCTGAATGTGAATATTAATTATGACAGAAGTCCTAGGATTCAAGGTGGAATTGATTTTCAAAAGGACAGTGTAATCAGTGACTGCACAAAGATTTCTCTTTGCTCATTTCTGAACCAGAAATGGTAGGAGAGACCAAAGTTTGGATGTGGACCAGCATTTCAAAAACTGGGAAAACTCCAGGGTATCCCAAATCAGTCTTGATGAAGAAACATTTAGAGGTCTTACCTCCAGAGACACTTGGGATGCAGATGCAAGTGACTGCAAGCATTATAGAAAATCTTCCTTCACTTACATGATGTGAAGGATGGGATGCTGATGTTTGTCACAGACCACAGAAAAATCCTTTCACTTATCTACTCCATATTTTTCACCTCTTTCCTCGGTTAATCATTCAGACTAAATTTTTCATAGTATAAACTGTTTCACACACTCATGTCAAACAAATATTACCTAGGTTTCAATAAATTTTTGTTGTGTGAACTGAGAATGAAATAACTTTTGCACACAGGGGACTGATTTATATGCTTTGTAGGCACCAGCATCTCAGTGACACATGGGAGATTTTCACAACACTGATGGTACTGAACTAGCAGGGCTACCACATATGATCAGTGAAAATGTGGATTCAGGGAAGGATTTATAGATTCCATGGACTTGGAAGTCATTGTTTCTAGATTATAAATTATGTTAGTGCTGGACTAATGGTAGTATATCAGGTGTTCAATGTCATCATGGACATTTCAGACAAAAAGAAGGGAAAACAGAAAGTATATTAATTCCCAGGGGAAACACAATGCTGCGGAGAAATAGTGCTCTGAGCACATGAATGTATCCATGTAACTTGTTCCCAGTCAGTTGGTTTTCTGTGTACCAATGCCACTGCACATGTGAATGCAGCACACATGCTGGGATGTTTGTGACTGCATCTCCACCAAAGTGATATGCGGTAGAAAGCACCGTGTCTGCATTACAACTGAAAACCAGTCAGTGGTTCATGGTGTTGTCACTGTCAGGGAAAAACACATTGTTTCAGCAAAGCATCAAAATTCTTTTGCCAGTAAGGCCAGAAAAAAAATCAGTTAAAAATGTTTACAATAATTCTTTTCCTTTATATTGGGTTAGAGAGCAGCATTTACTTTCCATGAAGGGCAGGAAGAGCTTAAATATACATATTTTTAGAGCCTCGTGGAATTGTAAGCCCTCATAGTAGACTGCTGATAGGAATCAAATGGTTTAGGAAAAAAATAGAAGCTGGGGTACCCCATATACCAATTCATGCATGGATGCAGCTTACTCCAGAGTCTGAAAGATTCAGGTAAACACTAAGAAATCTGCTTGTTTAGTCTGGCAGGCTGCTGTCTCATCATATTTCTGCTAGATTTCCTCCTAAAGGGCAGTTTTCTCTCTCACAATTGAAAAACTGTTCCTTGCAGAACAAAGATTTCGCAACAATCACAGGATAACTTCCCAGTCTTGGAAGGCAAAGGTGCTTGGGGAGGGGTGGGGCATGGAAAATGGGGTCTGGAGGGGTGTAAGGAAGCAACCTGCTTCCAATGCATCATGCCTATTTTACAACTATGTAGCAGTTGGTGAACTGTAGCATAGCAGATGGGTATTATCCAAAATGCCTTTTTCGTGGGGTGAAGACCAGACAAAAGTAACACATAAGTCTGTGAGACCTTGTCTCTATTTGGCCATCTCTCAGGCACCATCTAAATGCCAAAGGATGCAGAATTGTGCCCCTGCTCCCTGCGTCCCTGTCCTGGTTTAGGGCAAATTTGGGAAGAAATCTCTGAATGGGTTCCCTCTAGAAAGCAAATTCAAGCAGCCCCTCCCCCAGCTGTCTCGGGAAAAGATTTCTTGGAGAAAAGTGGAAAAAACCCTATTTATTTAATGAGCAAAGTATCCACAAGCATAAAAATTGAATAATATTACACAATGAAACCTCTCGCTGTTCCGAAGAGATGGCAAATTAAGGAAGTCCTTGTCATGGGAGGTTCCTCAGTTTGCTCAGTCTCCCATCAGTCCCTTTGGCACTGGAATGCAGCGTCCCAGGCCCTGGCAGGCCACAGCTGCGAGCTCGTGCTGTTTTTCTGGGTTTTCGGTCCAGAGCAGACTTGAAGAGTTCCATGAAAAAGAAAAATCACAGCCCTGGGAGCTTCTCTGCCTCAGCTAGCTAAAAACTAACTACAAGGAAAGGAGAGCTCTCTCCCACATGTCTATGCTGTAGACAACAGTGTCTGTGTGAAGGATGTGGGGGAGCAAGGGCAGTTTCTGATAACAAACTTTGCTCTTCCTTCCCCCCCTTCAGTCTCGGATCCAGTATTAAAGGTGAGAACTTAATATCCAGCACAAACAGAACAGACAATTGGGGATGTCACCCCAGGACAGTCCCAAAGATGCGGGATGGTAGAGCAAGGACCGGGGCACCTGAGACCTTGGCAGGGAGGGGAAGATGGGGCACAGCCTGGTCTGGGGTGACTCTGAATTCAGTGAACATCATGGAATAGAGGTATAAAGGTCTAGACAGAAATTTCTATCTCCCCACTGCAGCATCCCACTTAAACAAATTTTAAATTTTCAGTTGGTGGGTGATGTGGGTCTATCCTTTCAGGTTATCTTAAGGATCTCAGCTCTAATTTCTGTTATGAAATTCTGTCTGAAAAGTCATGCTGTAGTTTTAGTGCTGAAAAGATGTATTTTTGTTCTGAAGGCTGTGAAACAGTGGGAGAACCTTACAGAGCAACTGGAAACTGATCTCATCTGAAGGGAGGATAGTTCTGAAAGAAAAGCAAAATCTGCCATTGAAAGAGGGTCTTACAATAAATAAAGGTTCATTTTGCCAATCTGAAATTTACCTACTTCATTATTGAAAGCTTGCCCATCAACTTCAGAAAACTCAGATTATTGGATGTCAAAAGAAACAACTGGTCAGTTATTGGGAGTCACAGATGGGAGGCAAGTATCTAATGTGCCATTTAGTTTTTATGGTTGTGTATAAGATTACACACAAACCACCTTAATTTTTTAAGTAAATAAATTACTAATCATTAAGCTGCCCTCTTTTATACTTACATTTAGTTGCAGAACATTTTATCTTCCTGGATATTTCTCATTTCCTCTTTAAATACTTATTGGTTTAACAAAAGATTGTAGGTTATCTTAAAAACAAATAATTTATCAAAGCAACTAAGGTAGATATTTTCCAAAAAAATATGTAGAGGGATTACATTTATAACTGGGTGAAGATTACCTCTGAGAGGAAACAAAAACAGTATATAATGCTGAATGGAGAAGATTTACTCATTATTTTATGAATACTGAGCTGAAGACAAAATCAAATGTGATCTTAGTGACTAAAAATTGAGTTCTGTAGAAGTTTTGCAAAATTCTCTGTGAAATTTAACAGAACACATGGAAGAAATTAGCTCAGCTGCTACAACACTTTTTATGAATGTTTAATGTGCAGATATAAAACAGCTGGCATCTGTTTTCCTATAGTTTAAAATTGCAATGCTCATCTCAGATCTATTTCTAAATATAGGAAAAACCTCACATGATATATCTAGGGAAAATTAATATGAGAATTATTCTTTTTATTGAAAGGCCAAGAAACTTGAAGTTAAAATTTCTAACTTCTGTTTTTAAGAAAGTAAGATATGCAGCAGTAAATTTCACTGTCAAAACATTTCTGTGTGGAAATTGATTACCCCTTGCAGGCATTGTATAGCTTAAAACCCCCCCAAACTTATAAAGAAACACAAATTTACCTTTGTAATCACGTATCAAAGCTGTCTTTACAAATTATTAATTCAGTAACGTGGATAAAGCTGTCATGACTTATTTGCTGATTGCTCTGCAAATGCCTGAGCTGGAGACCAGCTGCATTTTTGCATGCCACTGGTGTTTTAGCAGAGCCCAGTGGGTAGTAGGCATTTTTCAATCATTATCCCAGTTAGATTCTTGGAAAAAAAATTATTTTTTGTAGCATACTGTAAACAGATCTCTTACAGTGACTTACTGTTTTTTAAAAACAGTAATGTATACTGTGAGACCTCGTGCAAAATTAAGTCTCATCATTAGCACTATCTTAATTTCTCTGGTGTAAAAATAACAGTAGGTGCTGTTGGAAATGTTTGGTGAGTTCAGCAGGAGGCCTAGCTGAATTCAGTACAGAGCTATCATTCTGCTGTTTAGCTGCCATTTATTTAATTGCATCTCAGTCTTCCTGGAACCAGCAGAGTGTTCCTTCAGGTAAAACTCTCAGAAGCGCGGTACAGCAAATATACCTGGGACCTGTCACTTACTCATTTGTTATATGTGTTCATAATGTGCCTGCCAAACTCCCCCTCAGAGCACTTGAGCTCTGCTGAGATGTAGCACTGACATATTTAGACAGAACTTATGATGAAAGTGAGAGTGTTGGCAAACAGTACGTCCTGCCTGCACGTATGTCGTGGAGGTTACAGATGACCTTTCCATTCCAGCATAAATAACTTCTGATTACAACTGGAATACTTGCTGTTTTCCTAGTAAATACTTTCACCAGCAATCACCTGTGTGAGTCAAAACCCACTCTTGTCATATTGTAAATAGAATATAACGGTATGGAATGAATCCTCCTGCTATCACTTAAAGTGATAAAACACTAACAAGGCATCACGCTCTCTACAGATAAAATGTGATGTCTTATTTCATATTGTTGTAGGAACTTTTGGGTCACCACGCAGAAATAAGTAAGCCATAAATTAAATAACTGGCTTTTGTCTGGAAAGTAACAATTTCCCAAGGACAGTTTACAGGGAAATACATTTGCATTTCACGGGTCAACAGGCTTCAGAAATGTCACAATTTTAAATAAAATAATTGAAATGAAACCTTGATTGTATATTTAGGATGTAGTAGAATACCTTGATGACAGTTTTATAGGACAAGGTTTCTTGAACCTTTGGGAGGGTTTTATGTTTTTTCTTTGTAAATAGCTATAACTGTGACATGGTGGACTTGAAGAGAGATGCCTTATAGTTCAAATACAGTAGTCTGTAAGGCCTGTTCTTTAGTTCTTGGGGCTCAGAGCAAACTTAATCTCTGTTTCAGTTCCTCATCTGTGAAATGGAGATGAAATGTTCCTTATAATTTTTTATCCACTTGGTTTTGTGACCTCTGAAGAATAGCAAATTTTTGCTGTTTTAATAAGTGTTTTGCTTTGTGGATAATCAACATGCTGTACAATGCAGCCTTGAAATTGAATGTGATTCTTTCAGCTCAGGAAGTCCTTATGAAGTGAGGAAATTTACTAACAATGTTGTTCACTATCTTGAAAACTTAATTAAAAAGCATAACTATAATACAAGATATCAGTACAGTTTTACTGCGTTATACAACAATGCAGTTCAATACAACACAAGAGTTTTATTACTGCGGTTCAACTTGGTTTCCATCACCATATGATCCTCTCCACATGCAGCTTGACCAGCATAAACCAACATATTTATAGCCTTCCTTCTTGAGTAAATTCTTTTCTTTGTATTGTAGATGATACATAAAGACATGTTCAGCAGAAGTGGATTCAACAATAACAATAATTAAAAAAAGTTATTACAAATTCCTAGATCAGAAGAGAAAATATTCTGAGCCTTCTTTATTCTTTTGAACTTCCATTCTTTCTTTATTGCATGTGGTTTTTTTTTTTCAAGGGAAAAATCTTTCTTTTTTAACTGAAGCTCCCTAGGTGCTTTTGGATTCCCTCGTGTGAGTTGCAGGATTAATGTTTTCCAATGGCTAACTGGCATATCAATTTTGGGAAATGGAATATGTGTTCCTAATTTTTTCTTCTCTCTGACAGTGTTCAATACTTCAAAATGATTTTGCCAAGCTCAAATGCATTGTTTGAATAACAAGACATTAAAGGATATGAGATAAAGGTGATTAAAAACCAGGATCCATTTTGCAAAAAATGTACCTTATTTTGTGAAAAGACATTGCAATGTGAATCTTCAATGCAAACAGCAGAAAGTTCTAGTGTATTAACACAGAATAAACTGAATATGAATATAACTGAAAATAAACTGTATGGAAGAAGAATGGGACTCTTTCAGAAGCTGGACATTTAAGTCTCTTGTTGTCTAAAAGCAGAATAATGTAAAGAAAGTTATGGATTGGCATTGCATATTACTTCAGTATTATGGGAGAAATAATTAAAAAAGGAGATAATTTGGCTTATTAATGATGAGCTTATAATTGGTGATATAAATTTCAGAATTAAAAAATCAGTGAGAACATATGGTTGCTTCCCAACAAATGAGACAGTGAGAGTAATCATTAACCAGCTAAATATATCAACATTGGAATATTCTAGGTTTCCTATCTGGTGTGCTAAGATATATCCTATTCCAAAATAAACATTGTGTTGAAAAGAAGATAAAGGTCTGTAATTTTTAAGTGTAAAGCAAAACCACTTATCAAAATGAACAGATAAATAGAACCTTTATACTCTGATTTTCTTTTTTCTTTTCAGCACAGATCTGGGTAGGGGACTCCTTTATATTTTAGGGTATTGTCAGTCCCTGTAAAAAAGGAAGGTTATGAACTTTCTGTCTGTGCTGGACTCACCTGCTGTTGCAATTTTTACAGGGCTGAAAAATTTCACTCACCTTAGTGCTGTTCTCTGAAAACATTAAAATTAATGCAGAAATTTCACTCAATGAAACCTTTCAGCCAGGAGACTGCACTGCATTTATTTTTTCTTCATATAAATGTTCTAATTTAATCACTTGGAGACTTACTGTTTTCAGTATCCCAAATGAACATATTGCATATAACAATTTTTCATATGTTCTTGAATCAGCAGATTGCCTCTTAATTGCCTGCAACACTCCCAAATTGGCCATTAGGAGAAAGAACCTCTGCAATACTTTCATTTTCTGCCTTCCTTGTTCTCCATGCCACCAACCCTCAGCTGAGAAATGAAGCACCAGAATGTTTTAATTTTGTGGTACCTTTCAGTTCTCCAACTGGCAGGCCAGACATCAACACATTACGTGCCTTGAAGATACTCTTTAAAATATTTCTTCCTCAATTTTTCTATAAAAGTGCAGTCCCCTGTTAGACACTAGCAGTATCTGCCGTGTAATCACACCATTGAAATTTCCCAATAAACATTCCCCATATGTTAAGGTATTCCCTTAGCTTCCGTATTAATAATACAATTTATAATTATATCCGTGCTAATTGAGGATACAGTGCATCAATACAAATGTAATACCTTCTGAAAGTAGATTTTCTTGCACAAGAATTGTTCCAGATTCACGTAACTCACAGTATGCACATTTCTTTCTGCCTTCATTAGCGTATCTGGGCTGTGTTATAACCTTTGTGTCACAGCTATAGCCTTTAAGTCACTTTAGGGACAAGAACTATTAGTGTCCCATTACCATTTTTTCTCAACTTTACAAGTTTCTTTTAGTTTCCTTTACTTTTCAAGTAATTTTTCCTGAAGAATGCATCTGGGCTGAGGTAGCCTGATTTCAGTGCATGCCTCCAAAACAGACAGGTTTACTACTGTTAGTATCTGTTTGCAAAAGAAAACAATCAACAAAACATCCCTTTCGCTACACAGGGTATTGTTTCCTGACCATCAGGAGAGATGAGCAACTGCTTCCTCTCACCCTACAAATGAAATACTTTAATTCAGAAAGAGTTTTGTAGCTGGCACTACCTTTCCCAACACACCTATGTTTCTATGATGTCTGATGCTCCCCAGACAAAATAAAAAGGTGTATCTATAAGGATTATATGTTGGGTTTTCTTCCTAAATGGTTTAATTAACCCCTTTTTTTCTGTCATGCTGAAAGACAATTTTATAACTTTGGTGGAAGTAACATGGCATTTAATGCATTCAGGCAATTTTATGCTCAGCAGCTTGACACTTCAATACAGAAAGTGGTGACACTTAATCTCTGAATCTGGAGACAGCCACATACTGACAGTCACATGAGCCATATAGTTTGGCCTTCATGAACGTACTCTCTAGCTGTAGTGGTCTTGTAATAGAAGGCAGACATGCTCTCTAGTAACAAAGTGCTGTTTGATTTTTGATTTTATTTTTTCAGGGGATCCAGCTTTAAAGTGCAAGTATCAGTAGACTAAATTCCCAAGAAGGTTCCTCTAAACCGTAATATAGAAATTTGGTGGAGTTGTGCACTCACAAAGAGACATCTGCACTTTTCTGAGTGTGTGATGTTTGATCCTTGGAAATTTCCTCGCTAACTGTGGATGTCTCCATGGCTGAAAAGCAGACAAATGCTAGTGTTTACCCTCCTGTAGTTGCATATTAGAATGATAGTTCTTGGGACTCAAACTTTTTCACGTTTTTGCTGTAACATCCATATTAAATAGTCACACCCAGACATTTCAAGAAACCTGCGGTCACCAAGGAACAACATGATTGTCACTCAAATGCCTTGTTAGTTTACGGCAAAAGTAGGATGAAACTGGACTCTCCCTATGTACTGGTACACCTTCCTGGTGAACATTGTTAGTATAAAATATACAATTTTCCATTAAAGATTGTTTAATATTTGCCTTAAAAGATCTATTTTTCAGTTGCTGCTTTGGTTAGAACATTCACATATTGGGTTATTGCTACAGCCTTCCACTCTATCAGCTCAGACACTTCTGTATTCTGTAAGAATAGGGTAAATTAGCCAGTTTTGTTTGAGAATAAAAAAGTGTTCAATCTATTCAAGTACTATTTTTCTGGGCTTCCTTGCTTTAAGGTAAGATTTTGAGGTCCTTTAGAGGTTTGAATATCTTCACAGCTGAAGTGTCCAGAAAATTTCTAGGGAGCATGTTAAAGTGTTTTATCCCTCTCACAGTGAAAATCTGTGTTTGTATTACATTTATATAGAATTTTCTGTGTTTCATTTTATCCCCTGTGCCTCCTGTCCTGTGACAGAAAACCAGTAAGAGGAGTCTGGTTCCAATCAGTTTTACTCCCTCATCAGATATTTTTATATGTATAAAATTAATTTGTAGAAAACCACACATATATATAATATTCAACATATATTTATATATTAAATATATATCCATATTGTCCTGAGTCTTCTCTTCTCCAGACTGCACAATCCCAGCTCTCTCAGCCTCACTTCATAAGAGATGCTCCAGTTCCATTGTCATCTTTGTGGTCCTGCACCAGGCCTGCTTCAGTATGTGCACGTCTTTCTTTATCTGGGGAGCCCAGAAAGGGAAGCAGGAATCCAGGTGTGTATGGCAACATGCTTCATAATGCAGACCAGGACTTCTCTTGGACACTGCCTTTCAAAGATTGTTGAGAGTGACCATGCAATGACATCAGACATCTCCCTCAACATTCCTGGGTGTAATCTACCAAAGACCAGTGTAAGTCTGCTTTGTTTAAATGTTTCCTTGTGTGAGTATCCTTCTGTACTAAGAGTAAGCCTTCCTGGTTACAGACTTTCTCTGTAGTGTCAGGGGTCTGGGATTTCCAAAGACTGACCCTAAGCAGTTAATACCAAAAGAAAGAAGGCATTGAGTACCTAAGCCTACCCTGTAGTTTTGTCACCAGGTTCTCTGCCCTGTTCAGCAGCAGGTCCACTTCTTCCCTAGCCTTCTTTTTGTTGCTTGTATACCTGCCTACCTGTAGGAGATTTTCTGTTGTTCATCATGTATCTTGTGAGATTGAATTCCATGTGGGTTTTAGCTCTCCTAAACACATCCCTCCAAGCTCTATACTCTACAGTATCTCTATATTCCTCCTAGGTTACATAAGTTTGCTTTCATCTCTTGAACACTTTGGAGTTTTGTCTGAATTTAGTCAGTCCTCAGCCATCCATGTAAGTCTCTTTCCAACTTTGCTTGACTTATTATCTGTTGGTATGGGTCTTTCTGGAGATTCACTATCAGCAAGCTCTTGTGAACCTCCTTTCTCTTCATGACCATATTCCAGAGTATTCTTCCAGAGAGGTCTCTGAACAGGCTTACATCTACCATCCTGAAGCCCAGGTCCCACTTTTTGTTCTATTCTCTCATGTTTCTGAAATTCTCTGTCTCATGGTCACCCAACATTCCCAGCCAGTCCTTCCTTGCTTTCAGTAGGAAGTTTAATATTGTACCTTCTCACATTAGTGCCACAGGAAGCTGTCAACAATGCCCTACAGAAATCTCCTGGATTGTTCATGCTTTCCTATGTTGTCCTTCTTGTAGATATTGGGGTAGTCATATTCCCACATGAGGATCCAGGCATGCGACCACATGACTTCCAGTTGCCTGACGGCCTTTTCTATCTCATACTCGTAGTCAGGAGGTCTACAACAGATTTCCACAACAATGCCACCCACATTGCTCTGCCCCCTAATCCTGACCTTCTTCTACGCAAGAGGTTAAATAACAAACCTCTGAAAAATTTGTGTTTTCTGAGTAGGCAAATGTTACAAGCTGCACTGCAATTCTGTTCACAGATATGTTTCCGTTACTTTGTTTTGACTTCCTGGCTTTGCAATTTCAGTGTCTAATTATTGGGCTTGGGAGGAGAGAGATGGCAGATGTGTCATTTCTGCTAAACTGGAGGACGAACCTGAGCAAAGAGATGCTTATGAATCCAGACATCTGTTCAAACAGAAATTGAGTGGTTTCTCATTTGCAAAAATTTTAATAAACATTTAGTTGTGTGGCAGACCTTGGGTTTTCTTCTAAATTGTTCTAGTAAATATAGAGTCAGACAGCATTGATCAATGGTTCAGATTGGTTCTCATAAAAAGCATGACCTTGCATTTATTACTGAAATTTGTTCTGCTATCCTGGGTAGCTTCTACAAAGTCTTATTAAATATTGACTAACTAGCTTCATGTTGCTGTTTCTGGAACCTCAGTCTTATCCCTGCTTTCAGAGTTTAATTTATATTTGTATAACTATCCTCTACAAAACCAATCATAGTAGAGATGCATGGATTACTGCATTCTGATATTTCTGCCAAACTGGAAAGCGACCATTCATTCCCTCAGGGATTTTATGGCTAAATGCATAAGCTCAATGAATTAAATGACAGAACTCCTCTCACCTCAGTACCACCTCTTTGTAGTCTATTGCAGCACTTTAAGAATTCCATTACACAAGGGAGCTTATCAAAGTCTGTTGGAAGTCCAGATAAATTACATCAAGTATTCTTCCTTAGGATATATTCAGAAGATTTCTTTTTAAGGTGTGATTTGTGTGACTTATTAAAATTAGGTTATTTTTATCCTCTTCATGCAAAATACTTAAATGCTTATTGTCAAATAAATAATTTAATCTTAAATTTTCTGAGATAATTTAAAAAGAAAATAATGCCAATACTGAAATATGAGTTCTGTTCTCTCTCAGAAGTTTGTCTATTCCTGAGTTCCCTGGAACTTGCTTATATTTGTCTGTTTCTTCTCTGACTCCATTTTTTCTTATTCCCCACATGGTACAAAACATTTTTTGGTGTTCTCAGAACAGATGCTGCTTTCAAGCTGATTCATGGCCATTTTTCAAGGGGATTGTGAGGGAAACTGTTCTGCAAACTTCCTGATGACACCTCTGCTGCACAGATTGCAGATTTCAGTGCAGAGACCTGTTTCTTTATGCATGTCAGATAAGATATTGCACTGAACACCATTTATGTTTATGAGAATGGATTCTTCATTAGACATAACAGAAGTGTGTAGGCATTTCTCAGTTTCCAGGTATGCACCATGTTGGGTGTTGAATAGTGAGCCAGCAGCCTGAGTGCTTGTAAATTAATAATTTACTCCTCCACTTCAGAATCTGACAAGTAGGACTGTCATCTGTTATTACAGGTGTGAGGCTCTGGACCTAGAAGGCCGGACAACTGTAGAGGTGGAGATAAGTCCTTCCAGGATAGAGTGGTATCCAAAAGCAACACCACCCATACCCCACATTGCATCCTCATCTATCAAGAGGAAAAGAAGGGTAGTTGTAACAGGAGACTCCTTTCTGAGGGGAAGAGAAGCCCTGATATGCAGACCAGAGCCAACTCAGGGAAATCTGTTGTCTCTCAGGGGCTTGGATAAAGGACATTACTGGAAAACTCTCCAGTCTAGTAAGGCCCTCTGATTACGACCTGCTATTTATTGTTCAAACTGGCAGTGAGGAACTAACAAAGGGAAATGTGACAGCAATCAAAAAAGTCTTCCGGACCTGGAGATAATTGGTAGTAGGATCACAGGTAGTGATATCTTCTATCCTTCTGGTAACAAAGAGCAATATTGATAGGAATTGGCAGATCTGTAAGGTCAATACATGGCTCTGAGATTGGAGTAATCAGAAAAATGTTGGGGTTTTGTCCTTGGGATGATCTACTCAGCACCTGGTCTGCTGAGACCTGATGGGATGAACCTATCTCAGAGGGGAGAATGAATTCTGGCATAGGAGGAGCTAGCAGGGCTCACAGGCCCTCCAGTGATGAACAATGGGATTTTGTGCCAAAACGTGAGCAAATGAGCTCTAGTGTGGTCCCTCAATCTGCTTAAAAAGGTGTTGACTACAATGCACCACATCTGAGATGTTTCTACACTAATCCAGGCAACAAGAGAAACAAATGGGACGAGTTTGGAACTTTGGTCCAGTCCCACACATACTGTCTAGCTGGCATAGGAAAAGCCTGGTGGGATAGGAATCCTGTGAGTGGGATGCCATGGGTGACACTTACAGGCTCTTTGGGAAGGCTAGGCAAGGCACGGGTGGAGGGATGACACTGTTTGTATTAGAAGGGCTAGACTGTATGGAACTCACAGTTGGCAATGGCACACCTGAGAGCCTCTGGATAAGGATCAAAGGGCAAACAAATAATGCAGATGTCATCATGGGAAACTAGTATTGACCTACAGCCAGAATGATGATGCTGATGAATTAATCTTTGAGGAACTAAGGGATGCTTCTTATGAGGGAGCCATTGTTGTCGTGAGGGACTTCAGAATGCCAGAAATTACCTGGAAGCATTGCACAACTGATACAACTAAGGTCACAACATTCTTAAAAAACCTTGGAGACAGCTTTATGGAACCTGTTGGTCCTAAGGCACCTAACTTGGAAAGACTCCCTCCTTGATCTACTGCCTATCATTGGAAAGGATTTCATGAGTGAAGTGGAAATTGCTGTGCATCTTAGCCACAGAGACCATGGAAGTGATTGAGTTTAAAATCTCTCTCGATGGGAGAAAAAGTGCCAGCAAAACCTGAGCTCTGGACATGAGGAGAGCAGAGTTAAGGCTGCTCAGGAAATTGACAAAGACCCTTAGGGAAATATGTTGGCAGATGCTGGGGTCCATCAGTGCTGGTCACTTGTTAAACATTCCCCCCTAGGAGCATAGGAGCAGGCAGTTTCCAAAGTTTGGAAGTCAGGCAGGTGAGGCAGGAGGCCAGCTTGGCTGAGCAGGAATCTTCTCTTGCAAATAAGGCAAAAAAGAAAGTATATGCCCAGTGGAAGCAAGGTGGGGTGACATGGGAAGAATACAGAGATACTTCTTCCCATTGTAGGAAGAAAATTTGTGGGGCTAAAGCTCTGTTGTAGTTGAAGATGGTCAGAACTGTGGGGGACAATAAAAAGATTTTTTTAAAAAATATATTAACTGCAAAAGGCAGTTTAAAAGTAACATCAGCCTGTTACAGAATGAGGATGGTCATCTTACAAACAGGGACAGGGAAAAGGCAGAGGTGTTTATTGCATCCTTTGCCTCTGTCTTTAGCACTGGTGATGGGCCAAGGGTGGTCTCAGTGCCCTAAGCTGGAGGACCATGACTAGGAGAATGATTAGCTCCCAGCTGACCCTGAAATTGTGCAGGATCTGCTGCTCCAGCTAGATCCTGTACAAATGCATGGGGCCTGATGGGTTTCATCCAAGAATTCTCAAAGAGCTGGCTGATGTCATTGCAAAACTTCTCCTGATAAATTTTGAGTGGTCTTGGGAATTCAGCCCAGTTGACTGGATGCTACCAAATCTGTCCTGATTTTTAAGAAGGGTGAGAAAGAGGAGCCCAGAAATTACAGACCTGTCAGTTGTGCTTCGGTTCCTGTTAAAGCTATGGAGATGATTATCATGGGATATATTGAAAAAGACCTGAAGGACAACACAGTCACTGGGCCAGCAAGGCTTCCTGAGGGAAAAGCCCTTCTTGTCAAACCTAATTTCCTTTTTTGACAAGGTAACCCATGTAGCTGATCAAGGGAAACAAGTGGACGTAATCATTTTGGATTTCAGTAGTTTTTGATACTGTCTCTCTCAGAATCCTCCTGGACAAAATGTCCAACACACAGCTGCACAAACAAATTATGTTATGAGTGAGCAACTGGCTCATGAGTCGGGCACAAAGGGTTACAGTGACTGGAGACCTGTCACTGATGGGGTTCCACACGGCTCCATCCTCAGCCCTGTGTTCTTCAACATTTTAATAAATGACCTGGACACAGAACTAGCATGGATACTAAACAAGTTTGCAGATGATTAGGAGGAGATAGTGACTCCCTCAAAGGAACAGAGGCCTTGAAGAGAGACCTGAACAGATTAGAGGGCTGGGCAATCACTAACTGTATGAAATTCAACAAGGGAAAGTGACAGATTCTGCATCAGTAATGGGGCAACCCCAAATACAAGCTGGGGAACAGTGACGCAGAAAGGGATCTGGGGGTCCTGGTCTGTGGCAAGTTGAACATGAGTCAGCAGTGCCCTGGCTGCCAGGATGCCCACCTGTGTCCTGGGGTGCATCAGGCACAGCAGCACTGCCAGGCAAGGCAGGGGATTGTCCCACTCTGCTCTCCACTGGGGTGGCCTCAACTCGAGTGCTGGGGGCAGTTCTGGGTACCACAGTATAAGAAAGACATTGAGCTGTTAACAAAGTTCCCAGAGAGGGGCAACAAAGATGGTGAAGGGCTGTGAGTGGAACCTGTATGAGGAGGGCTGAGATCACTTGGTCTGTTCAGCCTAGAGAAGACCGAGGAGAGACCACATTGCAGTCTTCAACTTCCTTGTGAGGGGAAGAGGAGTGGCAGACACTGATTTCTCTCTGGGGTGACAGTGACAAGACTTGAGGAAATGGCCTGAAGTTGTGTCAGGAGATATTTAGGTTAAATATCAGGAAAAGGTTCTTCACCCAGAGGGTGGCTGGACACTTAGAACAGGCTCCCCATGGAAGTGCTCACAGCATTAACCCTGGCAGACTTTGAAAAGCACTTGGACAACACTCTAAGGCATATGGTGTGATTCTTGGGGCTGTCCTGTGCAGGGTCAGGAGCTTGGCTCAATGACCCTTGCAAGTGTCTTCTAGCTCAGCTTAACCTTTGATTCTATGAAGATGGGACAGAGAAAAGGGAAGAGAAGAAAAAATACAAGTGACATGAAATCAGCTTTAAGTAGCAGCTCAGTGACAGACTGGGATCCCAGAACCTGGTTTTAATACCAGCATTTACATTCTATCTTTGCTGCACTGTGCTTTGCTCTAAGCATGAGAGATATCCAAATTTATTTCAACCTTTTCTCCAGGAACCAGATTATTTAGTACATAGTTGCTCTTCAGAGTGTTTTTTCTTTGTCTAAGTCTCTCATGGTGGTTTTTGTACACTGTTTCTTTTTTTTTCCTGTTTCTCTCTCCTCTTTTTGTGCTGTATTGCTTGTTGAAGTTATTTGGGTATTTTACTGATAGGTGTATCAATTATACAAGAAAGAGATATATCAGCCCTCCATTTGCCTGTTCAGCTTTGTAAAAGGACAAAGAATTCTATGTATGCTTTTTTTCCTAATAGAACTTAACCAGCTCTGTGTTTATCTTCAAGCTGTGTCATCTTGAATTTATTGTGTTTTTATAGTGAAGCCTTACGTATCTGTAATGCAACTTGGTCATTTTTGTTGTTTATACCCTGTTCCAGCATGCCTGTCTAAAAGCATTATTATAACATTTTTTTGCTATTACATGGTAATGCTATAAATTCCCCACTTTAGATTCCTGCCAGTAGATAGGCTGACCTCAATGTCTTCTTAAGGTTTTTCTACATAGGTATGCCAAGGGACTCTATGTACTCTACAGCAGTTAGTGTATTCTTTGTCACCAGTTTGTCATATTTAAGAGGCTTTCATTTCACAAGTGAAAAATGCCCATTCCTATAAAATAACCTCCTTTCAAATATCTCCAGTTGTCAGTCTAAACCAAGGTGGCTAATGTGTTAGAAATGTACCCCATTAAAGTATGGAACTGTCTTGTTACACAGACTCAGGACAGTGTTATTTTCATATGTTAAACTTAATTTATTGAGATTTGGACCCAGCCTAATGCTCATAGGAGAAATGAAATCTCCCAAACAAGGTGACCAACAACTACATGTACAGCAATAGGAACCTCTCCTGTAAGGCCTCCTTCAGGACTGTCCTCTGTTGGACCAGGAAATATTTTCCAAAACATTTATTGGCTCAGTTCTTATACTCTAGCTGATAGTCTCTATAAGGACCCCAACACAAGCATGTTTCTTCCTTATTGATGCCCCTCAATACAGTCAATCTCAGCCACAAGCAAAACCCGTAACTGCCTTTGTACGAAAGCCTTTCTATGTGATTGTCTCTGTACCAGCAAACATTTAAAAAATATTTTGGCAAATATTTTATTACTGTTCAAACTGACTGGATTTGTAGCAGGAACCACTGAGGGTAGTCTCTGGAATTCATTCTTCATGCTGAGTGATGCACTCAGAAGAAATCTCCAGAATCATCTAAAATTTCCATCAGCAGGGCTTCTGCACGACCTGGTCACATTGTCAATCATGAAGGTGGCCAACAGTTCAGGGAGTCATCCTGTTCCAAATGTGTCCATTGCCTTCAGCCAGATTATTTTCCCACCTCTGCCAATCACATCCTGCAGATGTCCTGTGCCACCCTCAAATTAACTGGGAGGTGCTCGGGTATACCATGTGCACAAACTGATAACCAGCTACATCACACATATCACTAAATGTCAGGGTTGACTTTTCATACCTGTATCTCATTTCCAGTTTAAATTCCACAGGTCTGGACATGATATTTTCATTAGAATCATAAACTTTTATCTTTCTGTGTCTGTGCCAGATCCTGACTTCATATGGGGAACCATTTAGAAGAAGAACTTAGCTGCTATTTTGAGATAGCCTTGTGGGTGTTTATGCTTTTTCTATTCTATGTAAACAAGGTTGTACTCTAGACTTGCTAGAGGCATCATGGTATTCCAGATTTGTCTGGCTCTGATTTAATCTTAGCCTGTTTTTCTCATTTTACTTTCAGATGCTTGTTTGGCACATGTGATCCCTCATCCATTTTAGTCAGGACAGGACTCTTCTATCAAAATCCACAGAAACCTTTTCCTCCTGTAGGATTATGCAAGTCATTAGCAGCGGTGTTCTCTCACAGTTTGTTACTCTGGATGTACTGTTTTCCAATGTGAAATGTCACATATCTCAATAGAAACTGCATTTCTGTAATGTACAATGAATTATTTCCTATGATTTGTGTTCTCATTCAACTAAATTTATTGCAGCATTGCTTGGGTTTAAAGGAATTTTGGATTCAAACATTCTTCTAGCAATACTTTTTGTTGGGAACCAACAGACTGGAGAGGGCTTTCTTTCTAGCTAAAAAGGTAAGCTAAACAGGCTGTTTGGTGGGGTTTTTTTTCCACATCAGCAAAGCAGCTGATCTATTAAAAATATTGTGTGCAGTTTTGGTCACCACAATATTAGAAAGGCATTAAGCCATTAAGAGTGACCCTTGTGGGTTTCTTCCAGCTCAGCTTAATCTGTGATTCTGTGACTACTGTCTTCTTCCAAATCTGCAAAGCAATGGAGTCTTGTGCTTCTTGCACAAAGTTTTGGCACCCTGCTATGATCTGCTGTGATTTTGTCCCTCTGTGGTTTCTAAAATTTCTAGACACCCTTCTCCTCCTTATTTTTTTCTACAAACCTCTTCACAAATAGCGGAAAAAAAAGAAATTTCTGAACAAGTATTGTTCCAAGTCTTTGCAATGCTCTGAAATACTGGAGCAAATTTAGTCAGCTGGATCTGCCTGTTGCACTGCCTTTACATAGAAAAAAAAATAATTTAAGCTTTTAAATAGAGGCTTAGCTATAAATGTCAGGACATATTCTTGCACAAACACCTCACTCATCTGCCCACTGTACCTCTTTTGCATCATTGCTTCTGAAGAAACAATTGATTCCCATTGATTCATTCTTATTGCAAGCAAGAATGCTAGAGTGAATAATACACACTTCAGTAAAATTCAATGGTTTTGAGTTTTTAACTGCAGAACTGAGAAGAAGAAAAAGAAAAGCAACAAAAGGAACAGTAAGGAAATAGGGTATAGTCTTTCAAGACACCTGAAATTTTCCTTTTGTACCACTGCAAGCATGGGTCTTTCAGTCCCAGCTTAGCCATTGGGTCTGATGACTAACCTGGTGATGTGCACTGGGGTACTTTTCCTCTGAGCTTGTTGTGATGGGAAACTTGGCCCTTCTGTTTCCAGGGAAACCTCACTGATTTCAAGGAAAATGAAATTTTGTGACAAGAATACAACCACTCAATTAATTTCTAATTTATAGACCTTATTGCACCAAAGTTGTCTTCATTTGTTTGTACTCAGAGGATGCAAATAAGGCATCTGAGAATGATTCTGCTTTCATTGACATGAAGACTGTTAATTCATGTTCATTTTTTCTGAGAGAAAATTCAGAAAATTCTCTGAATTTTCAACAGATTACTCAGTGAGTTATCCCTGTACTGAAGAATGTCTAGATACCAAACATGCACCATAATAAATGCTGGAGGTATGGACTCCGTATGTAAACGAAGAAATTTCTGTTTATTACACTCTTACCTATAACAGGTGTACTGCAAAACATCATGATAAATCAATAATGCTAGTAAGAACAAGAACAATAGTCCTAGACACTTAAGTATAATACGGTCTTCTTTGTTTCTTCTAGATAGTAGCAATAGTGAAGATGTATATTCAGCATATCTTACGGAATGTAGGTACCTCTGTGTTATTTGCTCTGCTTACATGCCTACATGCTGAGAGCCTGAGGGCATTCTTCTTATTATATTTATAAAAAAGCTCTCTACCCAAAATGTGGCCTAATCTGAGGCTATATTCCTCTTCCCTCACATATTCCTGAAACTGCTCTACCTTTTTGTTCTCACAATCACAGGAAGTATCCTTTCTCATTACTGAGATGATTAGGTTTCTGATCCACAGTTTTCCACACAAAGGGATAAAATTTAATCTTGTTTATTTGTGTGGTTGCTGTTTTTATCTTTAATCTATAATTACATATAATCTCAATTGAGTTCAATGGAAACTTTTCATTTAGGTGTTTCGTTGTCCACACTTACACATACATAGAAGTTCTTCATAACAGAGTTTACATTTCAGTCATATTTTAAAAGACTAGATTTTGTCGAAACATCACTGACCCAAGCTTAAAGTGTGTGCAAGTGCTATGTTGAATACTGAATGAAGGACAGGTCCTGTGTTAGTCTTCTCAGAGCACTGAATTTCACTCTTAGTGCTTCACAGGTCCCAGAGAAGTCACTTATGCTGGGTGGTAGTGGCAAACTTCACTAGACTATCCCTGCAACCATAAGAAATATAGCTTTGTTTAATTTCCCTGTATGTCAAACTGCTTCACGCACAGCAAAAATTACTTTAGCATACTAATCAGGCAAAATGAGAGTAATGCAGAGTTGTCCTATTACAACCTTCTTGACTATAACATCTGAGAAGTGTCAAATGCCATTCTATCTGCATGCTTAAAAATCCTTTTATGCTGCTATAGCTTTTCAAAGAAAATAAACTATGTTTGTCAGAAATAAATAAAAAATCAGTGCCCAAATCTTTTTGATGTTACTACTATGTTGAACTGCAAGTAAATATGCGAAGGCACATAATTTCCTACTACTCTTTTAACCAAAGCAGTTAAGATAACAAAATATTTTAAGTACTGAACATGTCTGAGATGAAAAGAGAAGCACTGTAAAAAAATTCTGGTGTGTATAAACCCAATCTTTCTTATGATATTGTTCTTAACAGCCGAATGGCTGTCACAGGATTGTTTCCTATAAGCTTATAAAAGCAAAAAAGTTCCAAAACCTCATACTTTATTAATATTATAAATAACATCTACATGGTATGAAGACTAAAATTAAAGACATGCTAATCCTAAAGTATCTCATTTTTGGAGTGTCCAATCTCTTATTTGGATGAAGTCTGATCCAGTAGCAGGCAAATGACTAATTTATAATAGCCTTCCTCAAGGTCTAAGGGACATTTTAATTTTTGTCCTCTCCCTTTATGGCAGGCATGTGATAACTTAAGTCCCTGATCTGCATGAAAACATTATTCTGTAGCTTTGCTTCTAATGATAGTTGGTCCAGACAAATGGTAAAAAACAGCCCCAAGCAATCTGCAGCTTTTGCATAGAGCAGCATGTAAGGGTACACAGAAATGTTCATGGTTCTCTCTTATAATTATGTGTATTTACTGTCTTGTTATGTATCCGTGTTCCTCTTGACTGGGTTGTTGTTTTCCTAGGACTAGAGGTACACTCTTATAGGAAGAGACTCATCTGAAGTAGTGCCAAGCACTCACAGATCTACCTACAAGCCACTTTTGAGCAACAATTATGGCACAGGTTTGAATTTTTTCTACAGAATTATACTGAATATGGTTGGCAATATTTTTCTTCCTAGAACAGAATTCCTCCTATTAAGGTCCACTTTAATTTCTTTCCCTGTACAGAATAAAATCCAAGCCTTCAAGCATAGCTTTTAATATTTCACAAACATGCTTCCCTTTCTTAGCTCTTTCTGGAGCTACCAAATAACAGTAATAATAAAAATAGCCCCTGGCATCTTGACATTCAACTTCTTGAAATTCAATGTCAAAACCTAAATTCCCACTGCTCATCACATTTAGATTCATAAACTTAAATTTGTATATTCTTAATCCCTCTTTAGGTATACGAAATCTAAATTTTTTTTTAATTTAAAAAAAATCTAGTTGTGAAACTTGCTAACCTACATGACAACAGCTAAGCTGGGAGAGTTAAGTTTTAGGTAGGTCCTGACATATTAAGTTTGTTTTCACTATAACCTATGGTTCCTTCTCTTTTTGCCACTGTTTCTTTATGTATTTTCTTGCACTAATATACCTTCAACTGACACTTTTTCTTTTCTTCTTTTTGCATTGTGGAATAGTCAACAAGATTTGAATTTTATCTTTCTTCAATGATTTGGTAAAAGTTCAAAAGAGATTCATAACTCAGCTTCATAAACACAGAGAAAGAATTTACAATATTTGAAAGAAAGGAGACTTTATTTGCAATTCAGGTGTGGGTTTATTTTTTTTTATTTGTGTGGTTGCTGTTTTTATCTTTAATCTATAATTACATATAATCTCAATTGAGTTCAATGGAAACTTTTCATTTAGGTGTTTCGTTGTCCACACTTACACATACATAGAAGTTCTTCATAACAGAGTTTACATTTCAGTCATATTTTAAAAGACTAGATTTTGTCGAAACAGTTTTCCCTTTATAACTTAATTGGGGTCTCTAATATCTGATTTGTGCTTGTCCTTTCTGCCAATCTAAGCCAAGTAACTCCTTTATATCCTCTTTGAAAATTAGATCTATTAACTACGTGGTTCATTGTCGTAGACAGCTGATAAAGGAGCCAGAATGAGCTCTGAAAATTAGGCTTTCTTAATGCTTTACACAGTTAGCAGACACTATGCTTATTTTTCATTAACAGCTTTCCTGTTCTCTTGTCTGCACTGATCACAATCATATTTATAGCCTTTCTGGAATCACTTTCCTGTTCCTCCTGCTTTACAGCAGTTTCTGCCTGAAAGAAGGCTCTTTGTGAATGTGGGGAGGGACTTTGTTGGACCAGAAGGCAGTGTTAGAACAGAATAGTGATGAAATCTTTTTCTCAAACATCATACAGAATCAAAGGTTAAGCTGAGCTGGAAGACACTTGCAAGGGTCATTAAGCCAAGCTCCTGACCCTGCACAAGACAGCCCCAAGAATCACACCATGTGCCTTAGAGTGTTGTCCAAGTGCTTTTCAAAGTCTGCTAGGGTTAATGCTGTGAGCACTTCCATGGGGAGCCTGTTCTAAGTGTCCAGCCACCCTCTGGGTGAAGAACCTTTTCCTGATATTTAACCTAAATATCTCCTGACACAACTTCAGGCCATTTCCTCAAGTCTTGTCACTGTCACCACAGAGGTGAGTATCTTCTGCTCCTCTTACCCTTTCAAGGATGCTGTAACTGCAGTGAGGTCTCCCCTCAGTCTCCTCCAGGCTGAACAGATCAAGTGACCTCAGCCACTCCTCATATGGCTTCACCTCACGGCCCTTCACCATCTTAATTTCCCTCCTTTGGACACTCTCTCAAATCTTAATGCCTTTCTTATATTGTGGTACCCAAAACTGCCCCCAGCACTTGAGTTGAGGCTGCCTCACTGCAGAGCAGAGTGGGACAATCCTCTCCCTCGAGCTAAACTTACAGAAGACAAAGGCTGAGAAAGCAGAACAAAATTACTATGTCTCACTTTTTCATATGTAGGTTATGCATTTAAGCAATTTTTAACCATAATTTAACCAATCACATCATTGTAATGACTATGACTACATTTTGTTTCTGCTGCCGAATCAGAATATTGGCGTGATTTCAGTGACCGCTCTGACAACTGTTTGTTTAAACAAAAAATTATGTTTTTTAAATCCATTTTTGAAGTTAAATTTTGAAACCACTCAACAGGAATACTTTTTCTGAAGATATGCATTTTTGCAAGTGAATGAAGGTATGTGTAAGAAATGCAAGAAGGTATTGATGAACATATTCAGAAACTTATTCTTGGAATTTCTGGGATACAACACTTCCCAGATGATTTTCTTCACTGATTTATTAAGAATTCATGAAAACATTTTCACATTTACTTCCCAGACTTCCACATCTTTATATTTTGCTCTGCCTATATCTTTTACAGATGAATCAATGGGACTCTGCAAGGAATTTCAAAATTCTATATTCAGATCCTTCATTAAAGGATCAATGTAGATTGTTCACCTATTGCTGCTTAAGGAAATAGCATATACTCATTAGAAGGGTTTAGCAAATCCAGTTAAAATAAGAAATTCTTGGTTGATCAATGTTTTGTGACTTGTAACATATATATCTGTCATACATATCTTTCAGCTTCCCAGAAATGGACTGGCTATTAGAGATGACAAAACTATTGAATTTTAAAAAAATTATTTTACTCTTCGCATGCAATTTTTGGTGAGCAGACTCACCATAACTTGTGGCTTCATTCTCCAGCTACTCTGATTGCGCCTCTCAGTGCATTGTGAAGAACTAATGTAGAATCTATATCCAGACTGTGCATCCTTTGATCTGCTAAGCTTTTCGTCCTCCCTTCTCCTAGCAACAGAAATATACAGGAAATTTCTATACAACATAAAATGAAATGTAATATATTAAATTGGGGCATGCTATATTTTTCCACTTTACTACCTTTTAATTTTTTCCAAATTGCTATCAGGGAATGACATGTTTTGTTGGACTGGAGACAATGTGTAAGATTGTTTTAGTTTTTAAAATTAGGCTAAATACAAACAAATATACAGGAGTTAGACTGTGGAGCCCATTGATATCAAAGAAAGTTTTACTTATTTTCTTGTTTGCTTGCTTTTTCATGTGTTTAAATATTTTGCACATACATCTGTAGGCTGTTGGGAGTGACAAGATAAGTAGGCTGTATGGGTGGGCAAAACCACGGTGTCACAGAACTGATATGCAAGCCTGGCTTGTGTTACCAGACTGTTGCTGTAGTGCTGTGCACAGCTGAGAATTCTATGGACTTGTCATGAGGGCTGAAGGCTTTCCAAACCTCAAGTTCAGGCTCTCCTCCAAATGCCTCACATCCCAACATCTTTCACACAGAGAGATGTGCTGAATGAGGTGCTGGGTGATCTTACGCATTGTCTAAGTAAAGTCCTATAAATTGTGAGGAAATTAAAAGGCCTCAGAATGCAATTTTATTTTTTAATTTTTTTTTATTCTTTTTTGCTTTTTAAAAAATCATCAAGTATCCTAGCAAGAGAGCAACCTAGAAAGACAATTGTTTACCACTACAGTGGGGAGGTAAGGCCTGTTAGTTTGCTCATTCCTTTATTGTTGCACAAATAAACTGCTTCAAATATAGCAGGAAAAAACTAACTTCCTTGAAAGATTCAAAAAGAAGAACGAAGTGCTGAGATTTCTTTTTTTTTCCTTTTCTTTTTTTTTTTGCTACATTACTTTTACTCTTGAGTGTGTGTTACTTCTAGTCTACACTACTGTTCTGAATACATGGTTTCTGACTAAGGTGTGAAAATAAGGCACACATTTGCAAGGGGCAAAAATTAAATCTCTTAATAACAGCTTTGTGTTGAATTGTAAAGGCAGACACTGTGCTTCCAACAGTAAGTAGACAAGTCGTGCAGCTTGTAGTTCAGGGATGCCACAGTCCCCACATGCAACAAGCTCATAGCAGATGCTGGAAAGTGAGACTTCATCAAGCACAATGTGTTTTTTCTACACATTGCTTTGGAAATCCAGGCTGCACTTTGTGCTCATCTGGGTTTGATGGTTTTCAACAACTCCATCACTCTGACATAAGTGACAGTGACACTTTGTTCTGCTGATGTACTAATTCTTGTTTTGTGTAAGTACACAGATGAAGCTTTCACATAATTTATGTTCTTTAATTGTTAAAAAGAGCTTGTGATAAATTGTGAAAGGCAACAAACCTCTTCATGTCACCACAGAGTACCTAAGGTCATTCAGACGACAGGAAAGATGTTGCTTACAACATATGAAATCTAGAATCCTTTTGGAAGGACTACAAAGTACAAATATTCACATGAAAATGCTATTAATTGAATGTTTTCTTAACAAACAAGGACACTTTTTCAAGGTCACTTTAGTGGTGATAAGAAGTGGTTTTCAGTGGACTTCAGTTGGAGAGCTAAATATTTTTAAAAATTGATAATTTTTGGATCCATTAATACATTGACTATCCCCCTTCCCTCTCGCCAAACAAGTGTGGAAAAACCTCAAGACCTAAAAGCTAAGTAAACTCTAGTATTACTTTGAAGATGAGCACAGGAGAGAGGGGAATATCAGAGCACTACTATGGCTCTGTGGCTAAATATTTCAGGGTGTATTTTGCTTTGGTTAGACCAACCTGGTTTCCCAGCTACCTGAATTTTTTGCATCATCCAGAAAGCCTGTTTTGATGACATTTTTCTGGGACCATAATGCAAGCAAATAAGCATAAGAACTGCTTTGTGCTTTCTGAGCTTATGAGTATAGGCAGTGATCTTTCTTTCTTAAGGAGTCAAACCTAATTTTCTGATGGCCATGCCTATGAGATAATTCATCCTCTATGAGGTGCAATGTACATCCAACGTCGGAAAGAAACTGGCAGACAATTGTATTTAAAAGGCTTATTTCTTCTTTCTCATTAAACTGAAGTGGTGATTTTTTTTAACAGTCAGAACAGCCTCACCCTTCATTAGGAATGGATAACATAAGCCCTAGAGTGGATGTATAAATATATGTGTAAATATATATAAACACCCTTGTGCTTAAGCATGTATGTATGCATGCATATACATATAAACACACAGATATAGGCACAAAATAAGTGTGAAAGAGAAATGTAATTTGAAGAAGGAAGTTTATAAACAAGCATGTCAAGGCGATTTCAAAGTTCACAAAGGTGTAGTCAGTTGAAGAGCATGCTGTTATTTTTCCATGTATGATTTTCTGAGGATTAGAAAAAATAATCCTGTAATAAGGATTAGGTGCTAAACAACTGAAATGAAAAGAGAGGAAGAAATAATTCTGACTGGCCATTTTTACGTAGATGAGATGACAAGCTGCATCCACACCTGTGGTGTCCCACCCCTAAGGGGAAGCAAGTACCCGAGATTGACAGATGCTCAGGGTTGAAATTAATGACAAAAATCAGAGGGTTTGCAAAAGCTTGCAAAGTTTTATTAGTAAATAACACATTTGGTATGGAAATTGCATGTTAGTCCCTAATCCTAATATAATCACACAGCAGTGGGTTTTGGATGAACGACTAGGGTGAGGAGTAAGAGAGGCAGAGAGAGAAATTAAAGAAGGTGAGAAAGATAAATAAGAAAGAGAGAACAACAGTCTTGGTTCCAGCATAGTTTAAAACTGACTAGCTGTCCAGCCTGCCCAACGGTGTTTATCCTTTCCAGGAAGGTGCTGCCCTACCTATTTATGGCCCCCATCGCCCACATCCTGTTCTTTCTCACAGCTTGTTATTACCATCAATCTCTGGCTGTTTCTGCCAATAGTCCTCAGCTGGCTTGACAGCTAGCTATTAGTGTTTGAAACTTACACATTTTAGCCCTTTATATTTTGGGTTTCTATACCACTCTCATGTCTGATCTTCTGCTGGTCCCTGGACAATCTATATCACATTGTCAGTTTGCAGTTTCATATGGTGATTTATGAAGTGGCTGGAGATTTCCCAGAAGGAAATCCTGTGTGTTATTAAGTTTGCTGGTCTAGTTTAGCCCACTTCATCCTTTGCCTTAAATTCATCACTGCACTACCAGGCAGTGATATATCTTGCTGACTTGGGGAATATTCAAAAGATAGGGAGAAGAACATTGAAGCTTTGTTCTCTCCTCACTCTTGACCTCAGTGGGCTCAAGTCCAACTTCCATTTCCTCTAGTAGCAATTTCCTATTTTTCATACATACTACATGGACTTGTAATGTGCCATCCTAATTCCCCTCATTCACTTAGAGAAATTATCTTTTCTACAAGTACTTTCTTTTCTAGCAGAATCTTTCCTTTGGTTTGATTGCAAACTAAATTTTCTTTGACTGGAGCAATGTCTTTACAAATAACTATCTTTCAGGACATCTCAAACATTCAGTCTTCTCACAGAAAACTTTACTATGATCAGCATTTTTCTAAAGCATAAGAAATTTACGGATAGTATTACCAACATCCCTATCTGAAAAACCTTTAGAAGATATTCCAGTCACATATTATTGAATAACTTTACTCAGATGAAGCTTTTACCTTTACTGAGAGAATCCAAGAACACACAGAGGACTTTTGGCCCTCTTTGAGAGGTTACAGCTCCCTCAGGGATTGGGCAAAAGAAGCAAGAGGATATTCTTAATTATTCATTTAAAAGCCTGTCTTCTAGACAGCGCTGAAGAACATGATCATTGCAAGAAGGTGCCTAAGCAAGGTGAATATATAGGTATTCTGACTCTGGAAGTCAGTGCAGCTGTCTGTATATTAGCTAATAAAATCAGATTTTTTTAAGTACAAGAGATTGTACGTTTGCTGCAGGAGCTCATCTACAAGTCGAGAATACTTTCATTTCTAGGAGCATTATAGTTTTTCAGATCCCTAGTTGAATGTTCTTGAAGAAGACAAACTGATGAAAGGAGAAAGTTCCAACACCAATGTATTGCATGAAAAAAAAAAAGTTGTGCAATTTGAAATCCACGCTGAAATTCCAGCAGTGCAGCACATTGGCTAGGCTTTTCTGCATGGGGACCTTATCCATACATGTTCTTACTCTGTGTTTCTCTGTTTTGAAGGTTCTTTGTGTGTTAGAATTTCTCCCAGGGTTAGTCAGCAGCTACTCCTTATGCTTGTGTCTTATCAGTATTTAGGCAGTTGTAACCTTAGCACTCGGAAGTCTTAACAATCAGTTTCACAGCTGCAGGGATCAGGGCTTCAGAGGATGCTGGAGATATTTGACAGCTGTCTTGAAGGACACCAGCTGAGACTGGAATTACTTGGGTAAGTGGTGAATATGTTGGTTGCGAAAAAAAAACCCCAAGGAATAGAGTAGTCATACACATTTGCTATTTCTAAGCTCAGATTACAAAAGAAATCATTCACTTCTGAAGACTCTGCCATTTCTTCCATGATGCTTTTCCTGCCCTCTGTACCAGGAAAATAAAAATCTGCTTCACTATCACCAAAGAGAGTACTATTGGGAAAAGATGCAGTCTGGTTGAGGAGAAGATACTACAGTTTTTGCAACTTGACCTGTGTTTTCATTTTATCCTGTTAACCCTGGTCACTTCAGAAGCACAGCAACAGCAGTATTGACATTGTTACTTGAAACAGTGTTTTGCTCTGTTCTGAGGTAAAAGGCTTTAGTGGGCCAGTGTGTAGGTTTAGAACACAAAGACTGCAATAGTTCTTATTGAAACTGTGGCTAGTGCCAAGCCAAGACTCTCAGGTTCAAAAGAAAATGTGATCAAGCCTCTTCAGGCATAAACAAGTTATTGAAGAAAATAGTTTGGAGTTTCCTAAAGCCTGGTAGGTCAGTTAACACAGTAAATTAAGCAAGGACTTTACTTAAAAAAAGGACAGAGATGATATTAGTAATTTATACTTGATGAATAAAGAAGTCAGAATTGAGAATTGCATGTGAAACTTGAAAGAAAGTTATTTACCTATTTTTTTAAAACTAGAATAATTCCTTCAGAGAAACCGTTAAATAGAAATATTTGTAAATATTTTCCATGTTTACTGTGTACATGTCAACTCATGGATACGGCCAAAGATTTCTATTTATTTATTTATTTATTTATTTATTTAAAAATTCTTTGCTTTATTTATTTTGCTCCCAGTTTGTGTTTCAGAAAGTGAGCAGACTTTTTGTGAGATGGGCTGGTTGTCAGAGAGTGTGATGATTTTGTTTTATGTTTCATTGTTTGTTTCGATACTTTGAGGATATTTTCCCATCTTTCAGGAAAGCAGGCATCTCTGAGTAATTTGCTTTGTGTATTGGTACATTGAGATTTGAGCATATTACCTAGGTATGTAACATACATGTTTCATTTGAGGAACCTATTACTGACAACAGCCGTATCATTAGGAATAACTAGGAAAGATGCTCTTCCACTTGTGATAAAATTTCATGGCCACAATAGACTGATTAAACACATTTTCAGACAGACTTAAGAAAATATGGTAATCCAAAGGACCCTGTTGGTCATTTTGCTATTGATTTCTTAGGGAAGAATATCAGACACTTTGCTAATGGTAGTAGCTTAAAGTCTTAGAAAGATTTTGAGGGCAACTCTGAAGGTGTTGATATTGACTTTACTATGTAAGCCTGTCATCTGGGCCTTTAATTAGGTGCATCTATTGAAAACAGACTGGGCAGGGGTCACTGTAAAGCCTGCTTTAAAATTGTTCATGGGCTTTGTTTGACCTTAAAATCCATTTTCATCTGCTATAGATATAGTTGCGTGGAAAAAAAATTTTCCATTGCTGGAAAGTGTTGCTGATTCTTGGAGAAGTTAAATCAGGATGTTTACCATCAACATTTTACTGAGGATTTGTTTAATTAAAACACGTTTAGCAGATTAGTGAAAGTTCTGCAAGAAGACAGCACTTCTCAAGTCACTCTCTGAGGTCTGCTTTCCATCTCTGAATATCACTGTGGTGTTTCCTGCTACAAACACTGAAAAATGTGTGTCAGTGGCCTTGTGCTGACAGGACAAATGCAGCTCTCCTCTACCTCACTCTACCTTGTTGTAGAGTGAAAGTGGTGTCCAATTAAACAACAACAAAAAAAGATTCCACGTGTCCATGTGTTTCCAACTCACCTCAGAAACAATAAGAGCCAATCTGCTGGTCAGAGAGAGAAAAATACCTTTCTTTTCTTATTTTCATTTATATTTTTCTCCTCCCCTCCCCTCCCCTCCCCTCCCC
>VZUI01039358.1:0-40809 GCA_013401135.1 Cettia cetti
ATGACTTCTCAAATATCACAGAGAGTGGTTTGGCAACTACATCACCCAAATCCCTCAGGACTCTGGGATGCATCTCACCATATTCCATAGACTTATGTAGGTTCAGGCTCTACAGGAGGTCACAAGCCTGATCTCCTAGGACAGTAGGAGGGACTTTGTTCCCCCAGTCCCCATCTTTTGGTCCACTTGGGAGGTTTGGGAAGAGAGGTTGTTAGTGAAGACTGAGGCAAAAAAAAAAAGAAGTTCCTGTATGCTGTGAGTTGTCCACACAGAGCAGGGCCAGAGCCATTGTGGAGAGGGGAGCCGAATCACTGGATGACAGCAGCTTTTATCAGCTTTTTCAGGTAGCTGGAGCCTCAGGCCTCTCAGAGAAGTACAGCATTGGCACTCTAGCACATTTCACATTAAATGATACTCAGCTTTCCACTTTTTTTTTCTTTTGTAAACTGCCAAGAAATACTTCTCTGACATTAATGCGAGCTGAGCTGGCCCTGCAGTTCGCAGCCTCTGAAAAAAACAACTGGTGAGAGTGCAGTCAGAAATGGGGCTTGGGAAAGGCAGAGCCAAGCTGGGGAAAAGGCAGGCAGAGGATCCAATCTCCAGAGCAGGGCTCTGGGAGGACCAAGGTAGGAGAACACAACACAAAGGCATTTGGATTTTCCTTTCTGTTGAAAACTGGTATTTACCCAGGGGCAGCTCAGGTTAGCACCCTCTGGACAGGCACAAACCAACTGCAAGCTCTGCTCCAAAGACTAAAACCCAACTGCACAAGACACATGAAAGTTAACAATGGAAGGAGGCAAGCTGTTGGTTTAGTTGAAGGTAATAGAAAACTTGAAGAGGTTCCTGGGCTGACAAACCGGCTTTGTGTGGCAGAACATCTTTCTGTGCGACAAAGTCCTGTTTCTAGTCTTGACCCTTCATCCTGGAATTTTCATGCATGGCAAATCCTGTCTCAACCTGGCTGAAGATCTGACAGGCTCTGCATATGCTGAGCACCCTGCTAGCATCACTAAAGATTTGGATACAACAGACCCACACAGGACATTGTGAAAATGGGATTGCACTCTCTCCAAACCTTCTCTTGGGTATGTGCATGATTTCCCCTGTGATCTGTACCTTCTGGCTCCTAGGGCTGGATGGTCTCTAATGCCAGTCAATTCATCAGCTTTCTGCAAAAAAGAGAGTAATTTTGGAAAGCTGAAACATGGTCTTAATTAACATGCTATTGTGGTTAATCTGTTTTACCAATCCTTTAATGCAGAGAATCAATAGTTACAGACATCAAAGTTGATGAGTTTCCTCACAGGAAAAGAAAAATCTATAAAACATAGATGGCTGCACTTCTCAAAGCTGCAAATTAAAAACAATGAGTTTCACTAAACCTTACACCAAGGTGAAAGTTGCTGATATTTTAAATAAGCCTACAGCTGGCTCCTGGGCCAAAATTATTGCACAGCCCTTTGACCAGCAGGAAGATTGGGACAACTGCCTTCATAACCCTCCTAGCTTGAGTAGCACGTCAGTACATGACTTGGTAGATTTGCAAAAGTAATATTTTTCTTAGCACAGGCCAACCAAATGGCTGTGGTATTCATCTAAATACTACAAATCTTCCAGACTTGTTGAGAAAATTTACCAGGCACAGTATCAAATGGTCTTACAGGACTACAGTGATTGAGGAAGACCCAATGTGAATAATAAGATACTTAACTGCCAAAAATTTCTATGCCATGGAGTATAATACTATTTCATTTCAAAATATGCAAGAAAGTTGTATCTTTGCAATAATTTGGCATCTTCTTTAATATTCCACAGACTGAAAAAAACCGAGAGATCTGGCTAAATTCCACCTGCCCTGGAGGAGTGGAAACCCAGCCACTAAGGCAAGAGCTTTGTCCATCTTTGCAGCTGGTTGCTATAAATATATATATATATAAAAATATAAATGTGAGATAAATAGGTCTCACATTCATCATCTGTATAGGGTTTGCTCCTTTTCCTCTGGCAGATATGGCCACATTACTTAGTGAAATATTTTTAAATGTTTTCTCATAGCAGATTTTATGCAAAAAAGACTTCTCCCAGCCTTTACAAAATATGCAGGAATTGAGGTTTCCTATCTGTGTCTAATCACATATAATTTTACACTTAAAATTTATTTGATTTTTTACTCTTTAGCTCTTCTACAAAAGGCTAAAAGAATACCCAGACTCATCAGACAATCTGAATATTGGAGCATTTACTGTAGGGAGGAGCTGTAGTTCTGGATATAGGTAGGCAAACAGCCATTGAAAAGCAACTTGCAGTTTCAGTGCCAATGTTTTGCTGCATTCCTTGTAGCCTCCCTATGCTAAAAGGCATTGCCATTATTTACAGCTCTAGAAAAGAAGACTTAATCTAGTAGGTTTGTTTATGGGTATTCAATGGGACACAAGGAGTTTTATGGTGCCTTTCCTTGGACATTTGGCAGTGGCATGAATCTTTCTTGGTGTGAAATCACAAGATCAGAGCAAATTTACCATAAATATCTGAGTTGTAGCAAGCAGAGATTTTTCTTCTGCTAGACACTCCTCACATAGAAATACTGAAAGTTTCTAGCCTTTAAAGATTTTATATTTTCCTTGGAGAATAAATTTTACAGAGCTGCCTAAAAGCTAACCAGGAACTGAGTACAGAGCACTGGGTAAGTGTAGTAGTCAATCCCTGCTCAGAAGAGCTTTTGCAATCTCAAATACCTTGTTTAAGTCTTTTTTTTTTTCAGCTGTTGCTGTTTGAACATGGCTTTCAGTGAGGAAGCTGAGCAAATAGGTACTTTCTCTGCAAAGGAACAGCAGTTTTGGGGGGTCTCAGAACCCCTGGGCAAATAGCAGAGTTCATGGTTGGAATTCTTGCTGCTGCCCCTGGGGCATTCAAGTAACAAAGCTTTTGGTGCCTGACTGCCTGGGGGGCACTCAGGGTAAGTGAGGTGCAGACCCTTCACTGCACATCAGAGCAGACCTTCACTGCACATCTCACAGCTTCTCTGTCAGAAACGTTCTCTCCCAATTTTCTAGTAAATCCTGACTGCTCTTGGCCTGAGTTGGTGATTATTCATTTTTTGAGTAGGACCTTCCCAGTGTGGTCAGTTTTACTGGACTTGTATAAACACTCTGGTTTGGTGAATCTTCAGCACGGTGTGCCTTGATCCACAATGTTTTTTCCTGTGCTCCCACCAAGTCTTATGTCATCATGACAGCATCTGAACAGGGAGTCCCAATGGTCTAGCTCCAGGGACTGTGTTGCCACTAGGGGAATTACAGATGTTCAAAGTGAAAAAAAAGAAAAAAAAAAAAAAAAAAGGAGAAAAATATTAGTTAAGCACCATTCCTTCTGGCACTAAGCAACCAAATTCCCAAAGGATTTTTGTAAAGCATACCTCATAATATCCATCTCTTCATCTGATTAAAACCTCTTCTTTGTTTAAAAATAAGTCTCAAATCCTTTCAGTTTTCTAAAAATATTCACACTTTTAGCTGAGATTCTGCTAATTGGTGACAACTTTGTATTCTGAGTCTTACTCATTTCTCATCAAATATAAGAATCAGGCTTCACTGATTCTTTATGCTGGTATTAAAAGCTTTACACACTGGATGCACCTCCTGTTTTATGAAAAACAGAGCTTGTTTGGGTTTTTTTTCCTTAATGTGCATGAAATTTTGAAGGTCATCTCCTCCTAAGGCTTCTGACCTGCCTTATTGTTACAGTTTTCTTATGTTCCTGTTCTCTTTCTCTGGCATCCTCTTTATAACAACTGGGTGAAGACGCTGTGTATTTTTAAGGTCTGCTGGTGAAACAAAGTCACGTCCATGAATAATTGAGCCCAAATCCAGTGCTATAATCTATTTGGGCAGGACGCAGATCCATTAATTCCATTTGGAGTCTGTGTGTAGGACAATCCTGTGAACAAACCCAAGCAAATCAAGGATTTCTGGTGAGTTAAATTCACTAACAGGAAGAGGACTTGCATATGGAATGGAAGTGACAGCACATATAGGATGAGATCTTGGCACTGTCCATGCCAGGGATGGGAGTTTTGAGTCAGTAGTTTAGATTCCACACATGGCTTGCTGTTTTCCTCCCTCCAAGTTTTACAGACATGCAATTATTTGCACAAGTAGGACAGGACTGGCAAATTCAATAAGGCAAGTTTTTGATAAAGGTCTTTGGCTAATTTAGTGCCAGACTTAGAAAAAATATATAGCCTTAGGTTGTTGAGATTAATGAAGTGCATTTTGGAGGTGTCCTGAACTGGATGCATTAGCAAATAAGCCAAGAAAGCACCAGCAGACAAATCAAGCAAAATGCTTGACTTAGGGACTGCAGCAACTAAAGACCTCACTGAGGAGCCAGAAGTAAATAAAACCACAGTAAAATAGGGACGTAATGGGCTTCTAATTGCTCTGAGCTGAGCAGATAGAGCAACCTACATGGAAAGAGAGAAAATGGGAAATCCCTCTAGAAGGTGCCAGGCTGACATTGCCTCTGTACAGTAGAGCAAGCCATCTCTTATTATCACTTCCATCTCTCATGCTGGGTTTTGTAGTGTGATAAAGAATTAGGTTTAGCAAATTAGGTAAGGGAAAGGGAATTTGGAAATGACATCCCCAGTGATTGATGATACTAATAAGTGTTGTGTCAAGGAGATCCCCTTCCCCCATCACACAGGGCACATCCATGCACAGCCTTGCACACTGCCCGAGCATAAACATCACTGCATTCCACATATATCGAGCTATTGAAGAGGGGGGATAAAAAACGTACACAACAATATTTATCTGTGCAATGCTGCTAAGTACACACACACTATTCATCCAAGAAGGAGAACGCAAAGAGGGGCACAATTTATATGCACAGAAATATGTATATTTTAAAAATCCTCCTGCGTACATATCTCCCTTTACAAAAAGATAATGGAACCAAACCATGACAGATGATTGTTAATCTTGCGCTGCAGGAAACTCCAGCTCAGTTCCCTGGTTTTGCTTCATTTGAGGTGAAATTCAAACCATTCCCCTGAGGGGAAGGTGTTCTGCAGAGGAAATTTTTTTGCTTGAGCATGTTCATTCAAACAGAGAGAGCTGGCAGTAGGGTTATAGTAGGATGTGGGAGAGGAGTCATATTTCTCTGCATCCAATGATTCAGAGCAAAATTTGAACCAACCTGTCACACATCAGTTCTTTAACCACCAAGCTGGAGGGGGCCACCAGGGTGGCAAGACTGGCAGAGGTAAAAATGAATATAGGGCCATATTTGTCCCTAGACTGTCCACTGGGTGAACCACAGCTCATTTAACCATCTTCCCAGGGTTTCAAAGGTACTGGATAGTGAAATGGGGAAATTCTGCATTTGGGTATCTTTAAGCCCTGTTTCAGCTTGAGCTGGGACATTTAGCATATTCTCAGCTATGAACAGCACATGTATCCAGGAACTTTGAATAAACACAGGAGTGTGTGGAAGCTTAATAATCTTTTTGTGACTGCAATAGCACCCAGCTGACAAATTTGGGTGCTGAAAGATACCTAAACACCATTTGAAGAGCTGGACCTCTGTTGCTATGGTGATGAGAACTGTATAAAAAGCTACACAGAATGGAATAAAATATTGTATTTAAATAGACCCATGGAGATCTACAAGTTTATTTCTTTTTTTAGGTTTCATACTCATGCACACCGCTGTGTGCCTGGCATAGCTGCAATTTCCTTCTTCAGTTTGACACACAGGATTAGGTGACATGGAGTGTAGTCTGTGCTCCCCGTGCAGCTGCCAGCCCAGACGGTCAAAGATTTGGAGTACAGCAAAAGCTACTTTTGCCCACTCAACAGGAATGTGTTAATCACATAGGAAGTATGTGGTGAGTGGTGCTAGAAGGTATTTGAAAGATGTAGATGCATGTGTGTGTGTGTGCGTGTGGACAACAGACTTTTGTTGTAAACTAAATTGGGGGTTATCACCACATCTGCAAGCCTAAGACTTCAGTATTGCTTGCTCCAAAACACAGTAACAGTAAAATTAACGATGACTTCTCTCCCCAAGGTATTTCCTTCTCTCTCCCCAACACTTTAATCCAGAGCATAACCACTGTCAAGAGATAGAAGGGGCCCCGCACACACACTCGCTCTTTGGTATCTGTGAGAATCATTTTAGAGCACAGAAAGACTTTGTTCTGCTGTCAGCAGAAAGGCTAGCTTTTCACCCCTCCAGCAAGCAGAGTTTCCTTCCAGCAGGCTCCTTCTGAAGTTGTCCCTAACTCTCCTCACCGTGATGAGAAACTCACAGTCAGCCCATTCAGCGTAATGGCAAACACGCAGCTCTTCAGCCTACAATAGCATATGGATAAATTTTTTTCAATTTTCTGGTGCATTGGTTTTTAGAGCAAAACTTTTGCTCTCAGTTCTTTGTGTTCTAGTCTCCTGCTCTGACTTAGTCTCACTTGAGAAGTCTGGAACTATATTTCAACTACAAAATATATTAATAATCTTCTAAATCACAGAATCACAGAAATGCTGGTTGCAATAGACATCTGAGATCTCTAGTCTCCATCATTCTACTCATCATCCACAAGGGACCAGGCCTGTGGCCTTTTGTAGCTGAGATGTGCAAACTTCAAAATATGGAGGTTGAACAACATTTCTGGTGAGTTCTTCCACTGCTATGCCTCCTGCTGAAATATTTTCTTAATGTTCACACTGAAACCCCAAATCTCTTTTTTGGGTCTTAGCCCTTCTTACAGTGCCTGGCACTATCAAGAAGGGTTTGGGTCTTCTGTCTTTGCAGCTGCCCATCAAGTCCTTTTAGTTACAAGTTTGTCCCTTAGCCTTGTCTCCAGGAAGGCAGGACAGACTCAACTCCCTTGGCCTCTTCTTGTGAGCCATAAGCTCCCAACCTCGTGCCATTTTGGTAGTCCTCAATTACATCTGCTGCAGTTTGTTCCTATCTTTCTTCAGCTGGAGCCCAAACCAGACACAGAAGTGTAGATGGGATTTTGTGAGAGTCCAGCACTCTGTTCATGGCCAGCTATCAGCCAGACATCAAGCCACTGATTTCTCCCAATTTCTTCATGAAATCAAGGGGCATCTAAAAATCTGCAGGCATCACAGCTTTGAGCACCAGTGTTCCTGAGGCAATTCATGTTGTATTTTCAGCTGTGCCCCGAAGTTTCTCAGTTTTAACAGATCTGAGCAGTTCAACATTCATCTTAGACATGACTCTTGTGGGTACCCACAAATGAGGCATCTGTCTTGCATGCAGGGGAGCCTAAGCCTGTGATCAAGGAGCAAAAGACCAGATGATTCACAGAAAGACAGCAAATAACCAGTGAAGTCTACTGTAACAACTCACTGCCAGTCTCCTGTCAGTGACCCTACAGATCTTCTCTTTTCCAGGATACTGGCTGCCTGTGACATTTTTTCTTCATCCAACATTCAAATTAGAATGATCAGAGGTTGACCCGCAGAGTTTAGTTCATCATGAATTTTTTCTTACTGATTGCATAAATAATCACAGGCAGGAAAGTGCCTTTTACATCAATACACAATTGCATAAGCTTTTGTAAGAACATAAGGAGGAGTATGTTGAGTGGTAAAGCCATGCTTGAATTGTCTTATTTATCTTGTAAGTATAAAGGCCTGTCATCTGCAAAGTGACAAAGCTGTCTGTTTAACCTAGACTCATCTCCATTTTCCAACCTATTAATGCATTTGGAGTGCATGGGTAAACAACAGTATTTAACACTGATGTTCCTTGGGTTGCTCTTTTCTCTGGGTTCTGAGAGACTTTGTATATTTTACACCTTTTTTTTTTTTCTTTTGAGGGATTAATGGCAGAATCATCGGGAAACTAAAGGCATTAGGATGGGCTTCTTTCTTAAACAAAAGAAATGTGCAAAAGCAAAGGAATACGCAACCTGCTATGCCAAACAAAACTATGAGGTTAAGTACAAAATAGACGTGGAATTGCCTGGAGGAATATGATGAAAAGAGGCACAGATCTGTGAAAACATAACAAGGATAAGATTATCAGCTTCCTGCATTCAACAAAATATGGAGAATGTACTGGGAGGTCAGACTGATGGAAAATTCTGCCTTTTGTGTGACCCACCTCATCTTTGGTCTTCAAGGAAAGATGGACAAATGCAACACAGAGATTGCTTCATCTCAGTTCGTGAAATTTCTGAATAAATCCTCTCCATTTCATCCGAGTGACGTGTCTTTCCAACAGATGATTGAAGGTCATAGGAAGGAAGATTGGAAACTCTGGTTTTGCAGTTGGGGTAGCAAATAGAGAAAATGAGTCACAAGATCTAATATTAAACATAGATGTCTTTCCATTCCCCAGAAAGTGGTCTTTATACACAGACTCTGCAGCCACTCAGCCAGCTGGCACAGGAGCCCGAGACACCTTCTGAACATTCTTTCATGTCACTGTGGCAGAATTTTCCTCTGTTCCCTTCTTTTCTGGCACAGCTATGGAGCCTGCTTGTGGCTGGCCAGTCTCTTCAAGCTTCAGATCAGTGTTCAGCATCACAGCTGGGCCCTGCTGTTACCAGAGCTAATTAGAGTCCTGCAGGTCACTGCCTTCATGAGGATTTTTGTTGTTTTGTACCAAGTACCACATTCCCTAGCTACTGGCACTTATCCTGCTTTCAGCACTGAGCCCTAAAGCTCTAAGACACCAGTCAAGACAGATTCTCAGTACGATAATTAGGCTGGAACACAGAAGAAAAGCAATCCATTTTCCCCTGCCACAGCCAGCATCACTTCTTAGGTCCTCTCTCCCACTCCCCTCCCAGATTGCTGTGTGGTGTGTGTAATGGTAGCATGCTCTAATTAAAGCATTTGGGTCTGGTTTGTTGGATGTGTGCTAGATAGGGAACTGAGCTGGAAGGCTTGTGGGGTGGATCTTACAGAGGGATGGCACTTGCTCACCCCTAAGGGGGAAGTTTCTCCAGGCAGAGAGGGCAAGCTCACAGTTCACTTCTCTGGGGTACAGCCTCTATCCCTGCACATTCCCCTGCTGCTGGCAGTGCTGGCCTACCATGTCCCTCACATTGCCTCAGCTAGGACACTAAACATGCATTTCTGCCTTTCTTCCTGTATGTTAATGCGTTTTCCTCTGTAGTGATACTGAGACTGACAGGTTGCTACAAGGTCCAAAGATCAGAGTAAATGCAAGGGAAGCAGTTAGACTACAGGATCTGTACAGGAGGATATAACTTTTTTGAAGGCTGAACTGAAGGCTGAGCTGCCTCACAAAACCTAATTCTATGTACCTGGGCTGTGGCTGATTGGGGGAAAACAAATGAAAACCGACTCTGATCTTAACCTTTTCTTGGGAATATTTAGCCTTAAAAACATGCATGTACTTAGCAAAGATCAGCCCAAGAGAGATGCTGTACCTCTCCATAAAGTATTTGTGGCATTCTATTAAGGATGCTGCACTTAAATGCCATATTTTATGTCAAGAAAATCTCATCACAGAATCAAAGGATGGTCTGGGAAGGACCTTAAAGAGCATCTAGTTCCAAATCCCTGCTGTGGGCTGGGACAGTTTTCACTAGATCTGGCTACCCAGAGGTCATCCAACACAGCCTGAAACACTTCCAGGGATGGGAAATGATCAATGACTTTTAAATGCTGAGAACAGGTAACATCAGTAAAAGAGTAGCAAGGGAAGAGTAGCTCTTTATTTTTAGTGAAAGTTGTGGACCTTTCAGATATGCAGTGAATGTCTAAAGAGAAAATGCTGTGGCAATGGTAAAAAAGGAGACTCTTATGCAGGTGTATGGATCAGTCTGATGATAAGTATCTGGTTAGGAGTGGAAAAAATCCCATTCTCAAAGAGGCAAAAGTGAGCCACTGTTTTAGTGATCAACTTCAGTGATAGTTGCCAAGGGTTATATCCATGCAACATCCAGAATTAGGCCCTTTGTGCCTAATTTCCAGGTAAGGCAAAAACCTTTTTGAATAATGAAAATATGTGAATATGGATTGCATACTGTGCTGAAGCCTCTGGAGCTTAATTCACTGGGGTGTTGGAGGTGTCTAACTGCTGGTCTGTGTGCTAACTTCCAAACCAGCCACCTTCCAGACCTCCTTGGTACCTAAATTATATAGATACCATGGCTCTCCTCCTGTATAGAAATCCCTGTGGCACCTGAATTTCAACTACTGCTGCTCCCTATCTCAGGCTCACAAATCAAACATTTCCCTGCTTGCTGTGCTCATGGGACCTGAGCTATTCCATGCTGCAATAAAAACATACATATTCATTAAGGCACAGGGAACAAGAAGCTGTAAAGAGTTGATTCTCAGCCTTGAGGGCTGGATCCTTACCTGCACTGGAGGAGAGGCTGCCTTAGTCTGCACATACTGAACTGCAAATGCAAAGGAAAGGGCTCATATTATAATGAGAATAATTTATGGGATTGACCAAGACAGTCACATCCTGTCTCAGTCAGTACCCCACTGGCAGAAAGTTTCCATAAAGGGGGAGATCTGGCTGTGAGTTTCTGTCCCAAAACACACAAAGCAGGGTTTTTGTCTCAGGGATACTCAAAAGAACTGGGGTTTGCATGTGTAACAGGGAGGAGTGTGTTTGGCTGTGTTTTGTGAGAAGATGCAGGGATATGGAGGGAAAGGAAGTCTTCAGGATCTGCTACTCTGGAAAAGAGAGAAAATTTGTCAATAAAACAGATGTCAAGCACCTCAGTGTCATCAAATTGCAGGTGAAGGTCTATCTGTGGAAGCCCAATGCCATGGCATCTGGCAAAACTGACCAGGGAAACTTACGTATTTAGGGCATTAAACGTTTCCTTTTAAATAAATTTAATTAAAAGGAGAAGAAGACAGTTTAAAAATTTACATTTAGACTTAGAGCATAAAATGGCTGTTAGTATCCTGAACTGTCCTTGTAAATCTGGCCTCAAGGCTTTTACTTACTTTTTTTTATTTTAAGTTGGTATTTTTAACAACTTGTTCTTTCTCTACAGAATTTTCTAAAAATAGGAAGGATAATAATATGGGTGGAAAACCCACAAAATTCAAAGACCCTATGGGGCAGAGCCAACAGCACACAAATGATCACCCTCTCCCCTGACTGCATGGCAGGCAGTTATCAATGTCAGTCTAATTCCCCCTCTCCACTCTTGTGATATCAGCAAAACAAAAGAGGCCAAGCAAATCCCTGGTGTCACTCCAGGGAAGTTGTTCAAGCTACCTCAGGCCTGGGTTTGCCCTGCACATTTAGCAGAGTGATGTATGCTAATGTGCAGGCATCTCCCCGGGTGCATCTGCACCTGGCCTTGGGTCCACACCAAGTATCTGTCTGTCACTGCATTTCTCTACTTGTGTTTTGGATTCCTATGAAATATATTCTTGCCTCTTTTGTTTAACCTTTGTCTTCCAGTTTTTGTCTGCCTTGTGAGTTCTGCCTAATTAGGAACCTTTCAAATTCCCTTGTGGCCTCGAGTTTTCTCATGCAGAATTTGGAATTAGTGTATTATTTTGTGGCTAGTTTTCAGGGCCAGGTTCATGCTTTTAAAGTGCTAAAATAACAATTAACAATACTTTCACTTCCATACAATTTTTTTTCCCCCTCTGGGGATCTGAAAGCACTTTATAAGCAGCAATTAATTAAGATTCAACATTATGAGGGGAGGAATGTATAGGCACACATTTCTTTTCTACTGTAGGAAGGCAGCCATTTCTGGGGTAGCTAGTAATAATGAGTTTAAGAGAGTTACTACAATATATTCAATATCAGCAGCTTTTAGACTGTAATGCAAAAAACTAACACAATACCCAGCTGAAGTGCAAAGGAGATTTATAGAATCAGAATGAAACTACAGAAATTAATTTTGACTACGATGCCAAAGTCAAGCCCCCTCTCACGCCTGGACAGAAATGCTGCATCATGTCCTGTAAAGAAGTAACCAGCCCTGATAACTGACTCAAACTGGGCCTTAAGGCTCCCATACATGGTGCTGGGACTAAGATTTGGTCCTAAATCCAGAGGAAATAGTGCCACCTACTGAAGCAGCACCCCACCAAGAACCAGTGCTCAGGGTGAATTCCTGTAATGAGTGATACCCACACCCAATATGTAAAATCCAGCATGTTTTCTAAATGATGTATATACAGTGCATACACAGATAGACAGGCAGACAGCAGAACAGTCAATATGCCAGAAGAGATGCAAACTTGGGCTTGTGTGATTATATCACTTTTTTATTACAGCAAGGAGAAAAGACCTGAGCATGGACTGAAGCACCAGCTGGGAGCTGTGTATTTTGAGGCCCTGCAGTAACTAGCAGTCATGTCTTGCCTTTTCTTCCACAGCCTTCAGCATATTAATGAAGGAAAGAGTGTTTATTATTTCCAACACTCCTCCTCCCTACATGGAAAGTATTAATGATGTAAGGAAGTAAACAACTCACTGAGCCACAAAGCTCTAACAGTTATTAATTTCCAAGGAACTATCCTCACACCAATCTAGGAACTGAAGCATTGAAGAATGGTGTGAATAAATATGAACACAGACACATGCTGGTTTACAAATATCAGACACTGGTCCAGTTTGTCAAAACTGCTCCTTTTCAACAGTTTCATATTTGCATGATGACAGCTAAATCCACACAGGTTTAGTCTCAGTTTTGCCCACACTCTTTTCTGCAGTGTCTGGTGCACATGACATTGTTGAGGCTACTGATCCCAAAGCAACCCAAGCACAGACCAACAGGCACCTGCACCCTCTTTCAGCTTCCATATGAGCCAGGCCTTCTGATACCACCAGGGTGGTGCAGCCATTTCCCTGTCGTTGCTGTGTCTGCATCGTGCTGGGGCAGATCTGCTGGTGGAGTTCAGCGTGACTGGATAAAACTAGGAGACAGCCATGGCAAAATTTGGCATGCCTGATGACCAACCATGAATGGTTCCCTCCTGCTTGCTGTCTCTTTCATGTGACTCTTTACAGCTTGCCTGTACCCTGTTTTGGCTTGGAAAGAAGAGTTGGTGATTGCTGTCATCCAGGATACAGCAAATCAGGGCTGGAGAGCTGGGAAATGAGAGAACATTTCTTCCTGCAGCAGAGGAAGGATGATAGCTAGATAATCCCCATCTTAAATCAGTGCTCTAACTCCTGCCACATAGTTCATAACATAACAAATGTCACCATCCAGTACTAGATTTCTGCCTTTACGGAAAGGGGTGATGGAGCAGATTTCAAAGGCGTGAAAACAATTAGCATTTCCAGTGAGTCCTCTCTTCTTTCCTCACACATCACAAATAAGGGAGACAGGAGCAACCTCTGGAAGCCTTAATCATTGCTTAAGCCTTTGCATTGACAGGGAAAAAGATTTTGGTAGCTGCATCCATCTCTTTTTCCTTCTGCCCAAGTCCCTAAAATTCAACCATACATGCAAGATAGGCCAGCTGGATTCAGGCCACTTTCATAGAATCATAGAATAGTTTGGATTAGAAGGGACCTTTTAAGTTCATCTAGTCCAATCCCCTTGGAATGAGAAAGGATATCTCCCACTAAATCAGGTTGCTCAGAGCCCCATCAACATCCCGATTTTCCAGGGATAGGGCCTCTACCACCTTTCCAGGCAGCAGTGCTTATTACCCCTTTGTGGTACCTCATCAGGGCTTTTTGTGCAGTGTCAGGAGGTCTAGACCTTGGAGAACTCTGCAAAATCCAGGCAAAATCTGCAATTCAGGATCAGCTCTCAGCAGAGCTCAAGAGTGCAAAGTCAGCTCAAGGCTGATCCTTACTACAGGTAAAATTCAATTCTGCAAAAACAAAAACATATTTAGAGGAAGACTTCGGGAAAAGCAGGTAGACACCAGTTTGGGGGAAGATTGCTTTTCTAAGTTGTCTCTGAGGTATCTACCTGGAAACTTTGTGAGTGGGAACAGATGTTGGATCAGCTGAGAGGGGGAAGGGACAAGCCTGGGAAGGAGAACTAGACTTGCTTCTTTAGTTGTTGCTGAGGAGGAAGAAACAGTTTAGTAATCATTGTCTCCAACAGTATCTGCCAGCATCTGTGCAATAGAGACTGGCCAGACAGGGACTGGGGAGCAGGGACTGGGGAGGGCTTTGCCACATGCCTTATCCAAGCAAGGCAGTCTGCCAGCCACTGCTGCCCAGGGAACCACCCTGCCTGCCTGCTGCAAAGGTGATGAATGAAGACAGAGACATAGGTTTCATTTTCCCCCCAAAGCTCTGTGTTAGTGCAGGGACTCATTTTGCTGGAGTCTTTTAGAGGTGTAGGACCCTTGTCAGGAAGCTCTATCCATGGCAGCTGTCTCTTCTTTTCACCTACCGCTGTCTGAGGTCACTTATTGACCTGTTGGGAAAGAAATTCAATTTTTCTGAAAGGAAATAGTTTCACTTTCTTATATATGAATCCACATTTGATTGCAAGCTGTTTGTAACATGGTACTGAGAGCAGAGAGACTCTAATCCTCACCAAAGCCCTTGGGTGTGCCTTCACTACAGGAACAAACAAAAATAGTGATTGCATTAGTTATCCATTCATCAAACCTGGGTGCCATTTAAGGATGCTGTTTCTTGCTGTCTCTCTGCAAAGCACTATCCTCAAAAATGAAAATAATTTCAAATAATCATTTCAGTTTTAAGGTTGCTCAAAGCCAAGAACTTGTAACAGCAGGCTGTCAACTTTCCTGCACCAATTAATGTATTGATAAAGCTTCTGGAGTAGTGACATTAACAGCATTATCTTACAAAGATACCTGCAGGTAATATCAACACAATTACTATTGAATCCAAAGTGGGGGAACTGGTGAGCCTGCCTTAACAGAATTACCAAGATATATTGAATTATTTCTACCAATATGGAAACTTATATAAGAACAAAGCACTGAGTGAGACATATTTGTCTTTGTTGAGCAAAACTCAAGCACAGATGTTCCCCAGGCTATTCTGGCCCATTCTAGTGATATATTCAGCACTGTGGATGTTTCAAGTAAATAAATACATCTTTAGCCACACTCCCTCCCCTGTCCCTACTGCTTTTGATTAAAGGAACAGACCCTTAAAGCAAAGGGTTATCCAGGTACAGAAAAGTGATTTATATCTGTAGCACCACAGCCAGGGGAGGAGGCTCAGCCCCAAGGTGGGATGTCAGGAGAAGGTGCTTGCTCTTTCCAAGGTGCTCTTTCCATGGATTGGCACAAGGCATTCATCCACTGTCACTCCTGTAGCAAAACGCAGTGGCCAAACCAGTGTTTAACAACCTTTGGACTTACTCCAGTAAGTGGTATATTTTGCTGCTATAACACAGTGCAGAGATGTTAGCTTCAGGAATAGGAGAGTGGGGAATGTGATCAGACAGGAACAGTCACAGGGCATCTCAGTGAAAACAAAAGGAAACAATGCTGGATGAGAGAAAGTTGGGTTGTGTCCATCTTAGCCCTATGTAGCAAATGCCTCTACTCTCAAAATTTGAGCATGCCTTTATAAGATCTTAATGCGCACTAGCCATTATCTGTTACTTTTTCATTTAACCCATGTATGCATGTACATATACAAATATATAATTTTGATATATAATAAGTGACCTATTGAAGAAACAAAGGAGCAGATTTCACATAGGGTAAGCAATCCTACTCAGAGACATCCCTTTCCTTGTTTCATTTGCTTTGGTAGATTGCTATATTGTGCAGAGATATCTCCTCACTGTTTTCTCTTAATTATCCTTAATTCTATTAAACAGACAAATATCAACTGCAAATAATGCATGCTTAATTATGCAGTGTTGGTGGTTGATACTGTATTATCACCAGCTTTTCTTTTAATATTTTGGCAACACACAAATGAAACTGCTAAAAAATGCTTAAATAGCCTCTATCAGAGTGATGGTCATGAATCCACTGCATGCACAGTAACCTCACCTCTGCCCACAGAAGGCCAGCAGGGATGGTGAAAGGGAGCAGTTCCCATCCCAAATGAGCTTCCAGATGCCCTTGCTCGATATGGATCTGATGGCAGGAGGCTAGCAAATGGTTGCCAGGCGACCCCAGAGAGAGGCAGGAAGCGCCACCATGCAACACAAAACAATCATTTTCAAAATAAAGCAAAAATTCTCTGGGTTTTGTCATCATTATTATTTGTAATCGCTTCTGAGGATGGAGAAGGCTTGTCAGACCAGATGGGACCAGAATATATAATGAAGGACACAGCACACTGCACAGGAACCAGAGGTAGCTGAGAGCAATAGGGCCCCAGGACTGTCACTATTTCATCAGGGACAAACAAAACCACAGGGACACCAGTAAAAGATGCATCTATTTTCACAAGGACATTGCAAAGATGCCATATGACAGACAGCATTTTTAATAGCTAAATAATCATCTGGTACAGACACTCTTTACCTGTCATGGTAGACTTGGTCTGGGCCTCCAAGGGTCTAGGATCTTCTTGGGTTTGGCTCTGTATGTCATATTTGCCACAGAATCTGTAATTAAAACCAAAATAATTTGTTTTCTATGTTAAATATTTCCAGGAACAGATCTTAGTATAAAAGACTTGGTGAAATGGGATTTCTTTTGATAGATGCTTTACTTTGCTTTCTTGTCTTTTCTCCCTACGTACTGCCCAAGCAGAAGTGGTATATTTTCCTGCTATTACACAACAGCTTAAATAGATCCATGAGCCATCTCCCCATTTCAGAGGGCACAAAACACCTGAGGCATGGCCCTGTGCCAGCATCCAGGTAATAAGAAGAGCTGAACCAGCTCCTAAGCTGGATAGCAGTGGGGCCCAAATGAGGGTTTAGAAGTATTTAGATAGAACAGTCCTTTTACGGTGAATTGGTGAAACTTTCAAGTAGATTCATCCTCATGTTAATTTGTAGGAGTCCTGTTGAAGATGCTGCATTTGCTCAGAATGAAACTATAAGGAGGATTTGGCTGTTGACCCATTAAGTATACACCATTCCAAACATAACAAGCCAGGTGCAGCTCTCCTTCCAGACCCCTCCTAAATACCTGAAATGGGTGAGGTGAAATAGGCTCAAGCCAGTGCTGGCCTTGCTGAAATGGGAGTTTGGACTGGGTAGTGTCCCAAAGCCCTTTTGGTGTGAACAGTGCTGGACTGGTGCAGTTATGAGGAGGAAACCTGGGCACTGTGAAGCCCCTTCACAGCTCCTGAAGCATCCTAAACTCCTACTGGCAGAAGTGCAAGGAGTAGAGAGATTCCTTTCTTTGCTGACCAAATCAGTCTTGTACTTGAAACACCTTCAGGGTGCGGAAGCAGCTCCTGCATTCACATGGCTGAGTCACACAGGCCAGAGAAAGCCTTCTGCCAACGTGGGATTGGCACAAAAGCTGAATAATGAAGAGATGTTTACGCTGCTGCTGGTGCTGCTACTGCTGCTGCCTTTACTCAGGGACTCGTTTTATTCTTGCAGGCTCTCAGGCAGTCACCATTCATGCACAGGTGCAACCATAAAGGGCCAAATGTGGAAGGCAGGGTGTGACTAAGCCCAAAAATGAGCGACACAAATGCATTATTCATGCAGAACGCTTACAATGCTCCACAATTCCTTTCTTCAGAGCAGATTGCTTCACTATCAACATCAGCTACACAATTCTTCATTTCTGACACCTGCCTTTGTTCCTTTTCTACCTCAGAAGCGAGGTGACCTGAGTGTTTGCCTGAAATTGTTGCTCAGGACAAATTTTCCAGCAATACTGGGGAACAACCTGGGACATTTAGGGGGTAGAAGTGACACAAGTGGCAACTGCCCTCTTATGCTGTCTGCCCCTCTGAGCACAGGAGTCTGTGTGACATCAGGAACTTTGCTAGAGAATTGTATTAGAGGAAAAGAAGAGTATAAAAAAGAGAGAGGAAGAGGAGACCAGAGAAAGCAAAAAGGGAAGGTGAGGATGGGAAGAGAGAGAAACTCCCAACCAACATTTTAAAAAAAGATGGTAACTTGACTATGTTGTTGAAAATAATAGGAGGTTTAACAGTTAAAAGGTTTTAAAAGGTCATTATGCATTTAGCAGCAAAAGAGCAATATGAATTTCTAAGCAGCAACATCTGGAAGATCAAAAGAAATCATACTTCAATCAACATGAAAATCTCTGCTCATTACACACAATCATATTTAGTTATTAATAGACACAGGCTAGACACTGACATTTTACACATTTCATCCTATGATGCGCCAGGGACACTTCTGGCATTTAGTTTATCATTTTCATCAGTGTCATGGAAAGAGTGACCGATATGACCCCAAAATATCTCACACTGTCAGTCATTGTAAGTGAATTTATCAACACATATGAAATCGGAATCCACATGAGAGTTTTAACTGTTTGCATACTAAATTACTTCATTCTTCACGCTTCAAGGAAAAAAATCAGTTTTGCATAATAAATAATGATAAGGGCCAGTGGACAATTATATAGGTGGAAACAGTATGCAAAACACTTGGAATTCAAATTTGATGTGTGAATATATCCAGAAGTTGCTTAAGTAATCAGCTCAGCAGCTGTATTAGCCATTGTTAGAGCTTAATACAAAAGCTCTTCAGCTTTCATTAAAAGCAGCCCAACTTAAACTGCAGTTGGCACATGTCCTATTGGTATTTTTGTTTTGTTAGACATCTTCCAACAGATTCAGATGTGCAATTAGGTCAATATTAAAATTAAATGGTCTGTTGTTTTAAGTCAGAATACAAAGAGGTCTTTGGGAGGAAGGAGTCAGTCCAAAAATAATGTTGACTCCAACACGAGCACAAAAACAAAGTGCTGTAAGCCAGCAGCCCCAGCCTAAATCTGTACCTTGTGGTGTGAGAGGGAAGGCTCTTAGCTGAGAATCATTTGCTAAACTGGCATATTGGATTTCATGACTGATTTTTGTGTGTAATAATTGCATTAAAAAAATAATGAGAGTGGGTTTCTTTCTAGTTTTAGCAATCACTACAGCAAACATGCTGAGACGCTTCAGACAGAAATGTGATTTTACTTCTAATGACAATTATTTTTGGACTGAATTGCAATTTAGTTCGTTAATTAGATCTGTCACTGCATTTTCTAACTCGGTTATTGCATCCTTTGATGATTTTACTAGAATTATACTTCTATTTCTGCCACTTTGCATTCTATGCTTTAATAATTCTTTGGACAAGTATGCTAGGCAGTTGATTACATTTTGTGGCAGCAGTAATGTAAACCCTCTCCTGTGTTACATTGATTCAAAAATCATGCTGGTCACTGAACCAACACGCTAAGCCAATACTGCTCTGAACGAGTGAACTATTCAGAGGAATTCAGCCAGGGACAGATTGTGGACATGCTTTTTTAGTCATTAAATGGATATAAACAGTTACAAGCAATTGTAAATGAAAATAAGATTTAAAAAAAGAAAATACCCTGAATGTTCTAAAAGTCATTTATCAGCAAAATGAGATCTTATCTACTAAATTATTTCAGGGCAAGCTGGCGTAGGTTTATTATATATTAATGAACTGACAGATTTTTAAAGATCTTGCCATTTCAACAACTTTAGAAAATTGATTGTTTTTATGTGAGGTCTGGCTTTTTATTCACCCAGAACTGTGGGTGTAGTTAGAAATTCACTTTTGGAATAAAGACAATGTGATCAAAATAATCACATCGTCCAAAAAAACTCCAGCATTCCAAGCTACTGATTCCTCCCAGCCTCCCTGTGTACCCAAGACATCTGCCAGTCAGGTGCTGTGTGACATGGATTACAAGACAAAACCCTGCTGCTGAAAATACCCACCACTAAACATAGCTGGTAGGGCAGTGAGTAGCCCACTGGAATATGCTGGCTGTAATTCTACTGTCTGCCCTGCACGGGAGACAGCTTGGAGCTGCCCTGCAGCCCAGGCAGAACAGGGAATGATCACAATTTCCATCTTCTCTTTGCTTGCTCAAAGGAGAAACATTTGCTCTGCTTCTTTTCCTGGATTTAAACTGCTTCTGTTGTTTCTCTTTCAAGAGAGGGATCACAGAACCAGAATTCCAGAAATTACCTAGTTCAACCTGACATGTCCTTATGCAGTTCTGTCCAATTCCTAAAAGAATACATTTGATAGAAGATTTTTATTAAACACATTCAGTGATATTTTTAATGCCAATTTAAGAGCATTTCATGCTTATTATACAGCTGGATTTTTTTCAAAGTAGCTGTGCATGCCCTAGGAAGACATCCTGTGAATCCAGTATTTGTTTGTTTGGCTTTAGGGCTGCTATGAATTTCCTAGCCGTGACCTGCCAGACTTCCAGGACACAGGGACCAGCTAATGACTTCCCAGTAGTCTTTTTCCCACATTTCAATTCATTTGTCCAAGTGGGCTAAATTTTCAATCCACTAAGCAACAGCACAGGGTAAAAATATTTGTAATTCTAATTTGTAATTCTGCTTTGTAATTATTTCTTAGCCTCCATGGACTTCTTTTCTGTAAGTGGATGCTTTCTTGAAATGTTGGGTTGCAGAACAGAAATGGATATTGCTTTAAAAGGCTCTATAAACCTGGAAAATCGAGCAATGCTCACATACCAGGCTAGTGGTCAGAAAGGCCTTGCTGGGGTATGAAGGAAACACTGAATCAACACAGCCCCATGAAGAGGCTGTCCATTATTCCATAGCCCAGCCCTGAAACTGAGCACTAATTTTCTTTCTTTAAATCCTCTCCCATATGGTTTTTGATTATAAAAGTACACCTTCAAATAACTAGACTTAATAATAACAGATTTGAATCTGCAATGTCAAAATTTCCCAGGATTTTACTAAAAATAACCAATAATTCCTTATGAACGTGCTTTCCAGTCTGAAAAGCACATCCCAAGCTGGTGGGATTGAGCACATGGGCTTGGAAGTGGAGTTGCAAGACTGGATGTCTAGGAATTTCTACCTTATCATCTCCACTTTTTTTTTTCATGTTGTCATGGTTTAATTTTGGCAATTTACCTCTTCTACTATAAATACAGTCAGAGAGAAAACATAAGAGGCAGTTCACTCATGGCTTTTCTGAATCAGTTGGGTTTTTTTAACCTGGTAAGCAAAACATTGATAATTTAATGTCTACAGTGCTTTATGAAGAGTCAGGACAGGGAAAGATAAAGCACATGGCTATGAGGGAGAGGTGGGATATTTGGCCAATTCCTGCAAAATTAGACACTCTGAACAAAACAAAGCTGTTTAAAGTATAAAGCTGTAGGAGCACCATATGAGCAGGGCAGGAGGAGGCGGGGTTTGAAGGGCAACAGCAAAAAAAAAATCACTTATCTTTTAACGACCACTATTTGTAACTATTTAAAACTATGAAAAATCATGTGTAGAAGTTTAGGTGGAGGGAGTAGCAAGAGAGCATCTTTGTATCACAGTAAAGGCGCACATGTGTTGTTACTTGGATGCAGTAGGGTGCTGGCCCTTGTCCCCACAAGTGCTTTCCTCCTGCATACCATGCCCCAGACACTGGGAGGTCACAGCAAAGAACTGATCCAGTGAAGACTGGACATGCTCTTTTTCTGGGAAAGAAAAAAGGCCTGAGAAATCCTGGGGCATGACATCCACACTGGGTCAGTAATTGAATGGAAGAGGGGAGGGGGATGGAAAGGAGCAAGAGTGCTGTCAGGCAAACAGAAAAGCAAAGGAGCAAAAGCGGTTTTCTCTCGGCATGAAAAGTACCCTGTGACATCTGGTCAGGATGCTTGTAGAGCTGTAGGATTCATGCAGGTTAAAAAACCTATCCTGATGCAGGCCTGAAGCAAGGCAAGGTGGGTTAGCTGTGGGAGGACTGTCAGAAGGGATATAGTCACTCTGAAACATAGATGCCTCTGCACAAAACTTGTACCAGTGCAACTCATTCCAAAACAGAGTCATGCTGCTTTCAAAGTGGTTTAATTAAGGCAGAATCAAAATGTCAGCTTAAAATAAAGGAAAAAAGAAAAAGAAAAGAACTTTTGTATGAAGACACAAGTCATCTGATGCCAAAAACCCCACAAAAAATTACAGGGGAGGAGAAAACAATCTCAACATTTCCATCTTGCCAAAGACCTTTCTCAGTGGAGGGAATTTCAGTTGAATAGTTGCCACTGCCAGCAGCTGGAGTTGCAAACTGAGCAGGGGAGCAGCAGGGTTCTCATTCTCTTGCCTTGATGACCAAGGGCTCTGACAATCCAGCTCATTATTTTCAAAAGCTCAGCTCAAAGTAGCGGTCACAGCGCTTGCTGGGCCCACATTAGTCCATTTACAGCATTTGCACCATCCAATGACCGGGATTCTGGCAAGAACCAAGATAAAAAACATCTTGGAAAGGAGGTTTGGCGAATGGCAGCGCTAAAAAGCCCTTCTGGTTTTCCTATGCAAGAGGAAATTCAATGAGAAATCCAGCACAATGCTGCAGCTAGATGCAGTTTTGGGAGTTAGTGTAAGGAATGGGAAGGAAGAGATTCCATTTTGAGTGGAGAAGCCTTGGAAGCCCTTCTTCCACTCAATGTTTGCTGGAGGTTTATGATCCTCCACATGCACTTCGGAAGGGGAACTGAAGAAACTGCAACTGTGATTGCTGCTTTTGCTCTGGCCTGGCTTGGGCATCTGGGTAGTTCCTCAACTGCAAAGCAGCACCTGCCTTGCCCTCATGCAAACCACAGGCAAAAGTCCAGGCAGCAGCTCCAGAGATGGTTTTGGAAATGGTACCCCAATGCCAGACTGGACCAAATCAATTCACAAGGAGAGACTCAGAACACCTGCAACAAAGGTGGTTATTGTTATTGGATGCTGTTTAAGCTTTTCTAATCTAAAAGCAGCTAATAAAACTTAGCAAAATCTTCTCTGAGAAATTTCACCATTGTGCAAATTTTTATGCCTGAGTTATAAACCCAAGTAATTAACAGCACTCCAATGGAATTGATAGTAAAAACCATACTACAATAGTCCTATGGGGAATGCTTTCCCTTTGTCTTGTTACAGCTCTTTTTTCCCAAGTTGGAAATAAATATATAAGTTAAACAAAATAAAAATGCCCACCTAATTGTGCAGATGCATAGTTAATTAATCACTTAATTTAACCCACTTAGCTTCAATGGGAAAGAAGTGCAATCTGACAGTCAAGGCAATATTTTTCCATTCATTCTAGTGTTTAAAAACATCTACTTTATTTTAATAGCACCTGAATTCAATGGATTGATGCTAATGTTTTTGCTTAATATGGCTTTAGAAAGATTGTAAAACATTAAATAGGTAAAGAACGTATCATGGGTAAAAATAACAGTGTCATTATGTTTCTGGCAAATATAAAAAAATGTTATTAATAACAAATATATATATTTGTGAATAGATTGATTAAAGAGGTACTTATCTGGTAAATTTGCTTTGGGAAGAAAGTTGGTGAAAAAAAAAAAAAATTGTACTTATGGCTCCAAAGAGCACACTGCCAGAAAACATTGAAGTGTGTGGTTCTTTATATTTGAAATCTGAGATTCCCATGTTAATGGCTCCCTGGTATTCATTACCATAATGCAGCATTAAACAAGCTATGCTACACTGCCTCCACAACATGCTGCTGTCCATCAGCAGGGAGCAGGGCACTGGGGACCTGATCTGCAGCTCTGTGCAGCCGAAGGCTGATCTGCTTTTTTTCCCTGGCTTTCCTTTCACCTACAGCACGAGGTGGCACCTGCGCCCCAACGGAGCATTCACGTTCAGCATCGCTGAGCAGGCTGTGCTGCTCCTGCTGCACCTCTTGCTCAATACACTCTGTCCACAGATAAAGGCAAAGGCAGCTCAACCTGACTCAGGAGGCAGGCAAAACTGAGATATGGCCTCAGGGTGAAGGATCAGGGCCAGGTTGCTGGATCCATGCCCATCACAGAAGGCTTGGAACTGAATTTACCTGTTCTGATATTGCCAGGGACGGCAGCAAGAACACCTTTTCCAGAGCTGTGTAACTACTGCCCTCAGCATCTTATATACCACTGCCAGCACACACATGTATTACAACACAATGGTTTCCAAAACAGAAGACAATGAGGGATTTGGGAGACTATTAAAAGGGTTAGTAAAAAAAAATCTCATTTTGGGAAAGACTTAAGGAAAATTCTCACACAAAGCTCGGTGCAAGTACTGATATACTCAAATATAACCATGTGCTTAAGTCTTGGCCTGGGTCCAAAGATCTAAAAAAACAATATCTACAATAATACTGACTGCACTCCTCTCCATGAGCTACTGCATCTGAGGGCAAACCCCTGTGGCACAACGCTCTTGTTTATAAATATACGCTCATGCTTTCATATAGATGCATATATAAATACACATACACGCATATATGTACTATATATATGTGCCAGCATCTACCATCTAAAGATCACAAGATGCTTTCAGCACAACTTTCATGACTTAGATTCTCTACTCTTAGCTTTACAGATAATGGATTTTTATGTCAATAGTGGCTCTGAAAAAATGACATTGAAATGACTGTCTCATTTCAAACTACTTTGTTACTTATCTGCAAACAGAAAAATATTTTAAAATCTTTGTATCAGGTAAAACAAAATGCTTCATGTACCAAAATATTTTATTTTTCATCTGATGTTAAGAATTTAGAACTTTTTTGGAATAAATTTTCATGTCATTTCTAGCAAACGTACTTTCCAAAAAAAAAAAAATCAAATGTACCACCCTGACAGTATTACAAAGAAGCATACTTCCTATGAAATTAGAAAGCAAAATTCACAGTTGAATAACATTTTTTTAACAACTTTTACAATATTTTACAAACATTTAACATCATTGAAACCTCTTGGTTCATCAGAACTTTTGCATAAAATAATTCATCCAATTGTGTATTTGGGCCCTGCATATGGTTCCTGGTTTTTAAGTTTTAGACAGACTGGAAGCAGTTTAAGGTATGTCCTTAGTCCACCAGCCTTTTTTGCACAATCATATATTTTGTGCTGTTGAAGTAAGAGACATTAGGGAAGGGAATACACGTTCTTGGTTCTTGAGCTGCACTAATACTGGGAAATGAAATATTTATTTTGGCAATGGATACATTAACAGTAAAAAGGGAAAGGAGAGTCATTACTTGTCCAAAGTAGCAAACTCTTTTGCTGAACCTGCTTCTGGGATGCACCATGGAAAACAGGTCCCTGTGCTTTGTCTCCATCCAGTTTTGCCTTTGTCCAGAAGGAAACAATGCAGGAAACCCAGTGGGTGAGTGCATCCTCCTGCCTCTGTCCAAGGCCATGGCAAAGAGGCTGCTACCTGCACTCTGCCACACAAGTTCAGGCAAGGGGAGGATAAACAGATGTGGCCCAGCTCTCCCTGGGATGCTGCCCCTGCATCCAGCTCTTCTCCTCTCACCTTCACTGAGCAACCAGGGAAAAGGGAAGGTTAGAAAAGGAAGAAGCTCAAAACCAAGACCCACGGCTGTGACTAGAGCAACATACAAAAAGCTGTTTATGCCCTGCCTCCCACACAGTGATACCACATTTGTCAGACATCCTTCTCCAAGGACAAAACATGGAACCATGATTAGTCCTGGCACTCTTGGGGTCTCCAGCTGCTTACAGCCAATGGAGTCTGACAGTCCCACGTCCAGGGAGCTGAGAAGGAAACCAATCTTGAGGAGCTGGAGGCAGGTGAAGGAAATGAAAGAACGCCTAAAAATTGTTATTGTCAAAATGCATAGCAATAGTATCAGCATGTGGAAGAAACCCTGAGCAGGAAATAAAAAAAATAAAAATTAAAAAAAAAAAGGCCAGGTTACACTATCATTTGTTTAATCATGAAAATAATGCATGATGGTGAAGGAAAAGGTCTTGCCAGCAATGCAGTTTAGTTGGATCCTTAGTGAGGCATAAGCTTTGCTCTCAGAAAGTCTTCCTTGGAAAATAAATTCATATTGGCTTGAATACAGGCACTGTCACACAGAGTGACAACTGGCTGAGTGGCTGTAAACAAAAGGTAAAGATAAATGACACTACATCAGGTCGGTGTGTCTGCATGGAAGTGACAGCCAATGAGATACCATCGAGGAGAGGCTGGAGCTGTCAGAGAGCTACCCTGCCTTTATTTAACATCTTTGCTAATTATCTGGAAAAGGAAGGAGAAATGCACAGCATTTACTTCCTTTGATTTTCAAGAAAAGAGGCAAGGCTCTCACCTGCTCCTGGGAGACCCCTAACACCAAAGCACTGCTATCCCAGTGTCAGCAGGGAGATGGATTGCTCTGAGGCTGCGCAGGCGATTGTTTGGGAAAACGCCCGATGGTGGAGGTGGTGGCAGCAGTACAAAAGAATATGTAACAATTATCTGCCTGGTGAGGGGGCTGTACAGGAGCAATCCAGCTCTTGACGTAAGCAAAATGCACTAAAGCAGATAAATAAATCTCTGTGTGTCAAGGGGGATGTTTTCAATGAACCTGCAGGGATTTTTGTTCCAAATTATTTTAAGTATCTGTGATATTTCCATGGGGAATTTCTTATCTCCTCCTTCCATTGTGAGGGCGTTCATTCACCTTGCAGGCATATGAGTGAAGAGAAAGAGGTGAGACAGCATTCATTACTTGGATGTTGAGGTTTTACATCACAGGGAGGGGGAAGAGTAGCAAGAGGAGTGTTTGAGTGGGCAGCCCAAAGGAGGAGCAGAGGCAGAGAAAGAGAATGGTGAGGATGAGGCAGAGATCTCACGAAGTATGTTAAAGCCAGAAGGAAAAGGACTCTTTTCTTTCTGTCTTTTAGCTGAAGGCAGGCCTGGCTCTCTTGTGTCCTGCACTCCTTACTGCCAAAAACAGAGTACTGTTTAAATAAGTTTAAATAAGAGAAAAAGGGAAAAACATCAAGACAGGGAAAATAAAGTAGATGGTAGATGAAAAGAAGACACAAATAACCGTTCATGCTGGAGGAAGGGATAATCCCTCCATAGGACAACAGGCCCAGGGGATAGAGATTGCTTTGGTCTTCTGTAGCTAGAGGAAAGAGGAGGAAAACTTTAAGCAAGCATTGATGGATTTCTCCTACACTGCATCTGAATTTTCTCATTCAAGAAGATGGTTCTTAGCAGGCTGCTCAAGAGGCAGATCACCTAACCACTCCCCTGACTTCTTGATCATTTCTGCAGTATTGTGTAGGTGGTACTATTGTCAGATGCTGAAAAGAAGAAAGAGGCAGAGCAAGGCTAGAAAAACAAAAACAAATTATTAGTAATGTCTTCAAAAATTAAGCAAGTGACTCTAGAAAATAGGTCTGCACTTACATCCCGGTTTTAGCAAACTAAGTGTACTACTGCCTTTTCTCAATTTTTTCTTATTTTCCAAAAGGTGTTTTTAACAGTTATTTTTCCTGCACTATAAACTAGGGAATAATATTACTCTACAGAGGGGAGTTTTGCCATTTCATCATAATGTGCAGGGGGAAGTCTGTCATTGCTCAAGGTCAATCTATTTGCAAAACCTTGAATGTTGAAGCCTAGAGGCAGGGGCTGTTCCCAATAGCCTGAGTCTCATCCTCAGGTTGCAACAGTAGAGCGACAGCTGAAGTGAGCTGATGCTGTTTTATGGAAGTCAGTCTGGTTGTTCCCACACCTGCCCTGAAAGCTGGAAATGATGGGCTTTTGAGCAATGTCACTCTGTATATTTGGACCCGACATGCATTAGTAGGTGCTGTTAGAGCACAAATAATTAATAAATGTGACCATGAGTGTGTCCAGTAATTGCTTCACCAAGTGTCACTATCCAACAGTCTTTTAAACAAATCTTTCTACATTGCCATTATAAAGTGAAATTTATAATGGCAATGTTGACTCTTTAAAAGGTTTTTTTCCTCAGCTCTGAGTGGTATAAATGCAATATGATTTCATATGACTTTAGACGTGGTACTGTGCAGAGCAGGCTACTCTGTATCACTGAGATGCCAACATTTGGCTGGAGGAAGTGGAAACACAGCAGGTAACAATCCAACAGAGGCAGGCGGATGGAACTATTTTATTCTGTTCTGTGACCCATGTTACAATAGAAAAATATATTGGATTGCTGGTCTCTCCTTGTGACCCAAAAGAAGGGAAAGTTGTCAAGACACAGTCACGACCCCAGGTCAAGAATTACTGACATGATGGTCTAATAAAACTTTTATCTTTCCCTATGGCAATCAGGTCATGCTGGGAAACTTCCACCTCTCTTGTCACAAGAGATTCAACAGTCAGAATTCAATCCTATTCCTATTCAAGGGCAGAGATGCCACTGGCATCAATAGGAGCAGCACTGGTATGAAATAGTTGAAATGTCAAGTGTGTATTTGCAGAAACTGATTCTGCTGAAGACTATGCAGATATAATTATGCTGCTCTTTTCCCCATTGCTCTCCTTTTATATTATCTAAGGCAAAGTGCCCACAGAGGACACAGATGCACTCTATTAGATGTAGAGTGAGTATTGTTAAAAACATCCTCTCTAAAACCAACTAGATATTTACTCCTTTGTAACCTCATCAACTGTGACATGATGTAATTACAGATTGTTCAAGAGTCTTGTCTGCCCACTCAGTGCCAGACTGAAAAACAAGTAAAGAAAACATAAAAAGTGAAACAGACAACTGAGCATGTGCCCTCCACCATGTTCCCCGGAGGCCCAGTAACCAAGTATACACCACACATCTCTGGGAGGAGAGCGCCCATCTACAGCATTCTTCCCCACAAGGCACTTTTAAAATAGAGTTGCTAACAGAAGTAAACAATGACATGTGGAAAAGTAAAGTTTAGACAGAATCAGCATGGATGAGTCACTTTTATTTTTTTTTATTTCTGCTGCAGTAGCTTTCAAAAAAAGTCTTTGGGGTTTTTTTCTGGGTAATGATTTCCTCTCTCATGCTGTGTTGGTGCACCCAGTCCTGTGCCAGGACTCTGCCTAAAGGCCCCAAGGTCTGTCCCCGTAGCACAAACCTCAGTCCTTGTCCTGTAATCAGCCCTGCATGGGCAGAGCATCAGTCCATGCAGAGCTCTGCTGAGTTTTGGGAGCTCTGCATGGATGAGACAATCTTCCCATGCAGATCAAGGATCGAGAGTGCGGCTTAAGAGAGAAAATAATAAACAAGAGGATAAAACCCACTGTGAAATACAGGGTAATTTTTAAAAATGTAATTTAGCAGGTGTTTAGTGATTACACTGAAAATAAGGCACAAACACTTTCATGACTCATATTTGTGCTTCAGTTGAATTCTCTCTTCCATGCTGTAGCTGTAATTTAAAACATTTGCTTCATCCTGAGAGGAAAAATGAAGATGTTTGAAGCAAAGCACTGCTGCAGAACTTACACCCGTAGGGTACACACAAAAACTACGTGACCAACAAAGGCTGAATTCTGATCATGGCTCCTCCTTGGGGAAGAGCTGTATTCACCTTCTTATGTTGAATTCCTCTCTCCTTTTACACTAAATGCTTAGACCTGGTCAGCTATAAATAGCTGATCTTACAGCATAAATAGCTAATATTACAGATCAACATTTTGGTGTTATGGGGGCTGCATTACATTTTTGTCTTAATCTAGTGATGTTCTACAATTGCAGGTCTCTCTTAATGTTTTCATAATGTGAATGGTAAGTGCTGATTATATAAATTAATAACTGGAGGGATAGGGTGACAAACGACTTCTTGTCAGAAATTGGTAATGAAATTGCAACTGTTCCTTTGTGTTTAATTTGACTTGCTAAATTAAGTGTTTGGGGTTTTCTGCAATTTCACCATGCCTCTGCAGAGCACCACACAGGATGCTACAGGTTATCCCTGCTTTAGCCAGTGTTCCTTAACATCCATGTGTTTCTTTGCATAGCACTTTCTACATCCTCAAATGCTATAAAGAGCAACAGTTCCACTGATAGGTGCTGTCCCCATCACTGGAGGTTGGCTGGTTTATGCCAGGTGTGGTCTAGGACATGGCACTGCTTATCAGTACTGCAGAAATTAGTTGAAATCAAGATAAATGCCTCTTCCAAGCAATTCCTTATGAATCTCTCCTCTTTCTTTCTTAGATAAATTCTTTATCTTTCCTCATCTCTTATTAGAAGACAGTGTTTGTTTTTCACCATCCAGCATATAGAATGGAGAAATCTGTGGCAGGAAGATATGGGAAAAGCAAGAGTTGGGAAGTGATTTTTAGAGGGAGAATGTCAGGTAAGTTATACAATGACTCTATCAGTTTATATACGTATTCCCTGGTGGAAAAGATACCTAATAAAGGGCTTTCAATCTTGTTGACAAAAGCTTGAACAAGATTGAATGGCTGGAAGTTAGACAAATTCAACCTTGAAACAAGATGGAACTTTCAGGCAGACAGGGTAATTAAACACTAAAAGATTATCAGTAAAGGTGAGGGTCTCACTACTGGCTGGAGGTTGCAAGGCAATACCACACACCTTCCTAAAAGATGTGGTTTCAATACAACCTCAGAGCAAGTCTGGTCAAGAAGGATCCCCTCTCCCTCTCAAGCTCAACTGGCCACATGGAAATGACTGAACATTTGGAGATTGGGATTTTTTATTTGGTTGACTGTTAGAGGGTTGGGGTTTGTTTTCAAAATTACAGACTTGCCATAACTGACAAAAAGGCACCAAAGATCTGGCTTCTAACCAAACAGAGACAAATGTTCCTAGATACTACCTACGTATTTCTGGCATAAATGCACAGAAACATATTGATTAAAGGTTGGAAAGATTTCTCAGGTCAAATTGGAAAAAAAAAATAGTCAAAAGAGGGAAGAAAGCTCTACTTTTACTAATTGTGATCAATTAATTAGGTATGTCCCATTTAATAAACTCTCCATCATCACTGAGGCCTAACATTTGGCACTATAGCTTGTTCTTCCTGTGTTATGCCTGTGGCATGCAACTGCTACCCCTGAACACTTAAATCCTTTAATCTAAATAAAACCATCATTTAAACCATGAAAATATTTGGGTATCAACTAAAACTGAATAGACCATATCATACAGGAGATGAAACTAGAGGATCTTACAGTGCTTTCCTACCTTAGAAGGAATTACTCTTAAGAAATTTAAGGATTGTTTTCCTTGATCACAATATTAGTTTTGATACCAATGCAAACAAAATTCCTATATATGCATAAGGATATTCAAACCTGCCACCTTTGCCAATAGCTATGAGTTCAAGACCTGCTTGAAAAACTCAAACAATGCACAATGCAGCAGCCCACTGCGTTACACAGCGATTGCTGAAGGTAAATTGGAGCTTTTACTTGCAAATAAGCTGAGTAATGTTTTAACTATTACACTCCAATTATCTATGCAGCTTTTATTTTCACACAACCTGTTACCATATCAACATCTCTGCCACACAGGCACTTATTCCCTATGAAGCATCCATAATTCTGGTGCCATAGTCCTTTCTTCAGAAGGAACCTATCCATCATGGTACCTTTTCTTCCCAGGCCATACATAACAGAAACTACTTGTAATCTAGTAGAATTATGGCATGTGGGATCCACATCCAAAGTGCTGTTATTCCTCTTATCTCACTTTTATTTCAGCTTTGGATAAATGACAACCTCTTGATTGATTCTATTTGATCCCAGAGCATGGACAAAACAGTGGGACGTGTCACTATGGTAATCATGGCAAATACACAGTGATTTCTGGAGATGTATTAGACAGCTCACTGCTGGCTGGCTGCAGCTTCACAACTCAGCTGCCAGCTGCCTTGGAAAGCTGAAGCAGCTACTGAGCTGCTGTTAAAGCAGATTCTGTGGCGACACTTGCTGTGATCCTACCAACAGCTGCTGCTCAAAGAGTGGGGAGGCCAGTAACCAGTTGCTTTGGAGTGACTGTTCCTGGCTTATTCAGAAAAAGTCTGTTTCCAGGCTTGTGAACAAGTTTTTGTGTGAAATAAGATTGTGTGACAGACAGCAAAGAGTAGCAGGTCTGAGATGTTTCACAGAATCTTTTGGGCTCGAAAAGACCTTTAAGATAGAGCCGAACCCTTAATCCAGCACTGCCAAGTCCACTACTAAACCAGTCCTTAAGTGCCACATCTACACATTTTTTAAACACCTCTAGGGATGTTGATTCCACCACTTCCCTGGACAGCCTGTTCCAGTGCTTGACAACCCTTAAAAGGAAAACATTTTTCTTAATATCCAGTCAAATCCTCCCCTGGTGCAAGTTGAGGCTGTACCCTCTCACCTGTTGCTTATTCCTTGGGAGGAGAAACTAACCTCCACCTCCAACTTCTTTCAGGCAGTTGTAGGGAGTGATAAGATCTTCCCTGAGCTTCTTTTTATCCAAGTTAAACAACCTCAGTTCCCTCAGCTGATACTCATAATATTTGTGTTTCTGACCCTTCACCAGCTTTGTTGCCCTTCTCTGGACACACTCCAATGTGTCAATGTCCTCGTAGTGAGAGGCCCGAAACAGAATCCAGGACTAGAAGTGCAGCCTCACCAGTGCCCAGTACAGGGGGCAATCACTGCCCTGATCCTGCTGGCCACACTGTTTCTGATATAGGATGCCTTTGGCTTTCTTGGCCACCTGGACACACCTGGCTCATGTTCAGCTGCTGTCAGCCAGCACCTCCAGGTCGTTATCCACAGGGCCACTTTCCAGCCACTCTGTCCCCAGCCTGTAGCACTGCCTGGGGTAGTTGTGACCTGAATGAAGGACCCTGCACTTGGTCTTGTTGAACTTCATACCGCTGGCCTTGGTCCGTCAGTCCAGCCTGTCCAGAACCCTCTGCAGACCCTTCAGGCTCTCCAGCAGATGAACATTCCCACCCAACTTGGTGTTACTTGCAAAGTGACTGAGGGCACACTCAATCCCCTCATCTAGATCACTGATAAAGATATTAAGCAAAATTGACCCCAGTACTGGTGACCAGTCACCAGCTGGATGTAACTCCATTCCCCACCACTCTCTGGGGCTTGACAAGCAGGCAGTTTTTATCCAGTAGACAGAGCACCTGTCCAAGCCATGAGCAGCCAGTTTCTAGAGGAGAATGCTATGGGAAATGGTGTAAAAGGCTTTACTACTGTCCAGGTAAACATCTACAGCCTTTCCCTCACCCACTTAGGTCATCTTGTCATAGGAGGAGATGAGCTTGGTCAAGCAAGGCCTGGATTTCATGAACCCTTACTGGCTAGGCCTGATCCCCTGGCTGCTCTATACAGAGATCTTTTGAAGCAGATATAAAGTGAGTTTCCTGAAGAGTCTGGATCACACAATACACTGACAGAATATTCATTTTTGCCTTGTGATCCCAACAAACCTACTTCTAGGACATGGCCTTGTCTCAATCTAAGGAAGACAGAACTACATAGATCAAGCAAATTATGTGCCAAGTAATGTTTATCTCCAATGCCTGGGCTCACTAGGTCTGCTGTAAATTCCTCCTCTCTAAATATCTAACATAAGATGAAATAAATGCTGTCATTGTGGAGAGGAAGGTTTGGATCCACAGTAGATTGTATCATATTGGTTGTTTTTTCTCACAGGACAATTAGTCTGCAAACAGAACCAAATCTGAAAGACTGCTTGGCTCTAATAATGATAAAGTTTTATAGTACCAGCAGCCTCTGAGTCACTCATCTGTTTCTTCCCAATCTATATCTTCTCAATATCCACTATTCAAACAATAAAAAGGTGAGAAGATATTTGTATCTTATTATAACTTCTAAATGAGTAGGCCTCATCAGTTTCACTAATGCTCTGGCTAAGCTTACATACTTTGTACTGAAGAAGTTTTTCACCTAGTGCTGTATCATAAAGATGCACAAGTCATATCCCACAGCATGTTGGCAGTTTGCATGTTACAAAATACATTGCAGAGTTTTGTACTAGGATTTTTCCTCTGGTCCAAAACACAGCATTCAAGAACTAAACATCCATTTTAAGGGATCCCTGAAAATTTGAAGAGAATAAAGAACATCAGCAAGAAAATAGTCATACCGTGCTGCACAATTCTGAACAATCATTGCAAAATTCCTTGTATTTTTGATGTACATCCATGGAATATCTACAGCAAAGTGCCTGTTATGGCTCTGAATTCACAGAGCCAAGCTGCTTTGCTGTTCATTCCAGAGTGGTTGTCAACAAGTCTTCTTATTTCGCAGCACCTTGCTGGGGGCATTTTGTCAAGCAGTATCAGCATATACCATGTTCATTCTCCCAAACCAGCTCCTCTGCTTCCTTGTCATATGAAAGAGTGCCCCACCCCTCATGAAAGGGCTACCAATAGAGAGCTTCATCCAGTTATTACCCTGCCCACACTTTGGTCCTATTTCTTCAGATGTTCCACCTGTCAACTTAGTGTTGTATTGAGAGGTAAAACTCCCTTAAGTGGTGATAAACAAGGTACACACACAGGTGTGTGGCAAAAAAACAAGGGGTGAAGAAAATCCTTGCTGTCAAGACAAGTGAGAAAAAAGAGCAGTTGCCCACAATTTTGTTCACTTTCAAGGTCTGGCAGTGAGCCCACAGGTCTCCTAGGAGCAGGATTTTCACTGAAATCCTGGCCTTTAGCAAACCTGATGGGGAACATTAGAGAGAGCAAAGAGGGTATGTTTTGAAAAACTCCCAGCAATCCCACAGAGGTGAGCCCAAATGGGATGAATTCATGTCTGGGAAGCCAGAAGGAGGCCCAGGGATAGATTAAAAAGAACTCACCATATCCTTGTTCATACTAATAACAAGAGCTGCCTGTCTTAGGGTTTGCTAACAGACTGTTCCCAGTGCCCTTGACCTGAAACTCACTTTACTTTTGACATTTCCTGAGCAGCTGGCATTAAACAGAGGGTTTCTTTATCTGGCCTCCAATACTCTACTTTATCCTTTGTTGATTCTCATCAACTTCATCACACTATACAATGTTTGTGGATTAATGTAAACTCTATGAAGATTACTGATAGCATAAACTGCTTGAAATTACTTCAGAAAAAAAATGTTTTAAATTACAGAAGGATCTTTTTGAAGAATATGTTTGTGCTAAAGCACTATTTTAAAATTATTATTGTTAACATGCAAAGCTTTTCTATTTATACAGTCTTAATAGAAAAGGAATATTAGAAAGTTTGCATTTTTTAAGTAAATTGAAAGAAGTCCTTTGTTTTTAAAAGAAAGAAATTTCCACTGAAACAGTAAAGCTAAAAATCTGGGGGCAAATATAACTTTGTTATTTTCCATGAAAATAGATTTGATTCTTTTTTTCAATCAGATGCCACTGAAACGAAGAAAAAAAAAATACTATTCACTATTTTTCCTTTGTTTTTCCTAGCTGCTCTTGCTTTCTGAAGATTCCCTCCTGCTCCACCCTGGCCACACACCAACCTCCCGCCCATCAAGCACCAAAATGTTCCCTTCCCTCATTCAGCTCTTTCCTTAAGAGCTGCTTCTTTTGTGAAAGCTTCCTGCATCATTTTTCTCCCTGTTGGTGACTCCAGACCTTCTCACAAACTATTGTCCAGTATGTATTGTAACCATTTGTGTCAGGTTGTTAGGTCCATACCCCAAAGGCCTCCAGGCCCTCCTTTGCCCCCCAGTGCACAGCAAAGGGAATTATAAAATCTTAATCAGAACTCAGCAAGATTCCTCCTGAGGAGCTGCTACAAAATGTCCTGGGGAAGATGCAAGACTTGCTGGAGTTGAGGTCTCTTTGCCCTGAAGGTTCAAGCACTATTTGGTGAAGTTTGGACCCATGCATAAAGGCAAAAGCTGTGCTGCAGACATCGTTGCAAGAGCTTTGCACAACCTGACAGCAGATTTACAGAAAGAGCTTGGTTGCTGCTGGTTGAATTTCTTGTGATTCTGCAACAGAAAGCATGGGAGAGATGCTAAGGCCATTTAAATCACAGGAAATATGGATTTGTTTAAATTGCTTATGTGCTCAAGAAGTCATCTGCTGCCTCTCTGCTGACTATTAAAGCTATCCCAAATCTCATGGTATGTGCAGCATGTATTTGTATAGGTATGAAAATAAGCATCATCCAATGCCTTAGACATAAAGTATTGTATACAAAAATAAAGATCAATAAATAAAAAGTGTAAGCCACAATTATTTGGTTCATAAAAACATGACCTACATTTCCTGCAAGTGCAAACTGTTAACATATCTTTTGTTTAAGTGTATGTTGCAGAGAATCACTGCCACAAAAAAAAAGAAAAAAATCAAAATATTCATATATACAGATTTTAATACCATGTTTTCAGCAAAACATATCTCAGACATTTCTCCACTTTAAGCACCATAGACTCTCTAATTCTATAGCCTGGAAATTTTTTTAATGGAATTTGATGATAGCTCTTTAAAAAACGTGTGGATAGACGATACAGTTTTGCCTTAATCATTTTCTCCAATAGAAAACATTTTAATAATAGAAAACAATAAAACATAAGGACCATTGCAGCTGAAGCTCTTAGGGACTGCCTAATGGCCAAGCTCACTATAAGGGTTTTCTTCTCCTGTATGCAGTATTTCAAAGACTTTCTTATTTTTTAAGTGCTCTTTGTGTTTTACACAACAGAACATTTTGTTTAACAATCCTAGAAACAAGGCATCATTCTACTCTGAATCACAGGAGGGTTGGATATATTTTGTCTTCATCTCAGAGCTCTTACTCAAGTATTTACTTCTCCCAGAGGGAGAACCATGAACCAGTTGGGATCTGAGGTAGAAAAGGCATAAAATTCCACAATACAAAATATGCAAAAATTCAGCTAATTTCTTTCCTGAGTAAACTGTTTAGTGTGGAATTCTCTGAAAAACAGAGCTTTGAGGAGGAGCAGGGCTATCTTATCTCTCACATCAGTGATGAATCTTCAAGGTACAAAGATACCTCTGCTGATGTCAGTATTTGGACAGCTAAGGGTGATCACTCTCAGCTGAATTTGGCCAAAATTACACCATCTGATTGAAAACAAAGATCAGGTTCCTTATTTTTGCTAGAATTAAGAATTTTTCAAGTCACATTTGTCCATGGAGGCTTGACACAGAAAGGATTGAAACAATTTGTCCCTAGTTTGAACAAAAGTCCCAACCAAGACTAAACTCTGCATGAGCACAAGAGAGGTGTCTCTTCTGACATCAGTATTCATTAGGTACAGGAAAATAATATAATTTCTGTAGCATAACATCCACCGCACTTCTTATTCGAAGAAGATTAGAGGAATTAAATGAATTGTAGCAACCCGTGTATTCAGGTATGAAGCACTAGAGGCTTTGTTCAAGCTGTGGGGGGATTCCAGCTGGGGAGCAACCTGTGGGGAACAAGATCCAGTTTTTTAGAGAAGTGAAGCAAGCACGTTACAGCTGTGGCACTAGCAGTGAACATCTCCATAGCCAAAGGCTCCTGGCACCCTTTCCAGAGGCCTGAGCCACATCAACCATGCCAATGGAAGGTCTTGGGTCACGTCTGGGCAAAGATATCTTTTAGGAGGCTAGGAAAGCCAGCCTGGCTGCTGTGTTCCTCACGCACCGAGGGGACAATTTCCTCTCCAACTGTTAGAAAATACCACTTCTGGTGTTTGCATCCTATTTTGTCTCCGAACCAAAGAGAGGGGAAAAAATAATACCCCAGCAGGTCACGGAGTTCAGTGAAAAATCCTACAAGCTTTTCCTGAACAAATAACAGATAGTGACCTCTGGCCCTGCGTTTGCATGAGAATTGCCATCGGCTTCGGGAGCCACTGCTGCGGCGGGGGACGCGCAAACGGCAGATTCTGATTTAAAACAGATTATTTTTTTTTCCCCCTCCGATTTTTTTTTTAACTATTTTTTTTAAGAACCTAGAAGAAAAAGGGGGTGGAGGAGGTGGGGAGGGAGAGGCCTGGCAGCTCATCTGCATTACAGATCAGGCCCTCTTTGAGCAAACCAAGCATCCATAATTCATTACATGTTTCCTGCAGGGCCTGGAGACGGCAGAGCCTCCCTAGCAACAGAGCCATGGCAACAGCGCGCACGGTCTGGCCAATCCGCGCACGTCTTACAGCCGCCGTCGGACCAATCAGGAGGCGCGACACAAAGGGAGGGCGGGCGGCGGCGGCGGGGCGGGTTCTGAGGGAATTGCGTGGTTTGGGATGTGTGTCCGTAAAATCCGTAACTGTGAGTCTTGTGTAAAACTGAGAGAAACTTGAGGGCTTCGAGCAGTAGGAAGCGGATTATTTATCTGCTCGTTTGTTTCATTTTAGGAATTTTTTTAAATGTATTTTAAAGCACCTTCACCTTGAGGACTTCTCAGAGGGAAAATGTCGTGTATGCACCTACCATAAAACATCTGTAAATTTCTCCCTCTTTTTTACTAACAAAGATTCTTAAGTGCAAATAGCTGTGTAATTTGGGAAAACAGGATTTTTTATTTGGTCTTCATGAATCAGAAATGCTCCTCGAGAGCGTGCTGTGCTACTCCATAAATAACACATCACTTTTAGAGAATCACCTTAAAGATCAGATTATTTTTCCCTCCACTGCACCCTCCAGCAATAATAATCATTGCGTTGTGTATTTGCCCTTCCGAGCCCATGGCTTGTCTTATCCCACGACACAGTCATTGCTCTCGGGTGACATACGGGAGAACAAAGCAAAAATCCAAGTGACGGAATAGTGGCGGAAACAACCCAAAAATTTGCTGTAGTAGAAGTTGTACCTGGAAACAAAAAATGCTGAAAGCGTTGAGCCTCACCACATGCAATTTCTCTGAGGAGTTTTGTTAACTCTTGTAGTACTGCTACACATGCAAAAATGTGTAATTTCCCTTCTTTGAGGAGGAGGAAAGGGTTTGAGCTTTGTTTAGATAAATAAGAACAGTGAAGGCAGAAAAGCTCGTCGATCACTAAAGGCACACGGTGGTAGCTTACTGCAACCACCGTGTTCTGTAAAGTTGTATCATTTTTCAGAATGGCATAAGGAAATAGCTGCTTTTGAAATATTTGTATTTAACATACATTTTAAAAGAAATACTTGATGTCCATGTGGGTACAGAGGTCTGTAAATCCTAGTATAAAACTGTATCTTTTATCTTTGGGGAAAATAAAAAGCAATCATTTATCCAAACCTGAACATTGCACTTAAAGCTGAGATACTGTGGGTTATCTAAGTAAGCGCTTCACCCCTCAACCTAAAAGCTGATCCCAAATTCCACTCTAATGCATATGTTGCTCAGATAGCGAGAGCAGAGATCAGAAGATTTGCTATGGATGCTTCAAAGTACATTTTGGGACCCAGTGCCCCATATTGAACTTCAAGAGATGAAGCATAAATTGAATAAAGCTGTGAAGGCTGCCAGGGGAAGATTGAAAAATACATTCCAATCTCCCCTCATATATTTTATAAAATGTTGCAAACTACCTGCCTTTTCAAGGCTGTGCGTTCTGAGGTTCCACAGATTAAAAAATACTGTATCACTAACTTTTTTGATCTGATAAATAGCTGAGAACTCTTATCTTTCCTTTATTTCAACAAATTAATACGACTAATTACTATGTTTTCTGTTCAGAAGTGGCAGCTTCCCCCTTGTTTGAAGAGAGGCTGTGTTAGGATTTTCACTGCAGTATTTTGCAGCAGACAAACGTGAGATCAGAATATTTATTTTACCTTAAAAAAACCCCAACAACTAATAGTCTGAAAACATAATTAATTACCATAATTTTTTTCTCTTGTCAAGAACGATCGATTTAGCAATTTCATATTTTCCTTGCAATTAGAGACAAATGAAGATTTGAACATCAGGCCTGTGACTGTTCATTAAAATCATTTAATGAACCCTGTGGTCTGCATAGTTAAAAATCAGAAATTGTCTTCCAAGATGGTGAAATTGTCCCATACCTTTATCCTTAACTTTGACAGATTCCTCGTAAGACTGGAGGCATGCTCACTGTGGAAGGCACTGTGCTCTCTAATGAGTTGTTACAATCACACAACTTAAGCTAATGAATTTCTTATCCTCTTATGTGGATAAAAGTTTCTGTTAGAAGTCAAAACATCTCTGCTTTTTAAGTGGATTTGTATTTGCATTTGGGGAGGGAGGGGAGGAAAGGATACTGCAATGAGTGAAATTCATTGTATTCTTTTTAACAAACAGCACTGTGTGGCAATAACAAAACCATCACAATTAATAGAGTGTTCACATGCTCCATTTGAACTGTGGAATGCTCCAAGGCAAAGACATGGATCCACAGGCACAGGTGGAAATAGAAGCTCACGCTTGAATGAGTCAAGTGAGTCTGTGCAGGAGAGAGGACCCTGCCCCCCCTCACATCCTCGAGTGATTGCGTGTGTGAGGAGGAAGGCTCAGTGCTGGCAGGGGACCCCCACCTGTGTCACTGCAGCACAGTGTGTGGAATAATCTGTCACTTCATGTGCAAAGACTAAAATCTTCATTTATAAGGGGGTTTTCTGATGAACAACATCAGTCCTGAGCTTCACAGTGGTAAGATACTGTAGAGTAAAAATATTGCACACTTAGACAGGGATCTGGAAGCATTCTGTAACCATTTACTGCTCACACCTTGCAGCATCACAGAGATATATTTCACCTAGGCCATAAAAACTGTGTTGTTCCACGTTTAAGTACTACTGCTCTTATAGAAACTGTGTAATCTCAAGAGCTGGAAGGGAAAGTCCTGAATTATTTCAGTGCGGATTCTAATGTGCAGGCTGCAGTCCTAAGGCCAGGGGTGCCTTAAGAGAGGATGGAAGGCAGGCAAGAAGGCAGGCAGGCAGGCAGGCAGGCAGGCAGGCAGGCAGGCAGGCAGGCAGGCAGGAAGGAAGGAAGGAAGGAAGG